>APFE031188577.1:228651-245108 GCA_000404065.3 Pinus taeda
TGGTGGCTGACGTGAAGATCCCTTCCTTGGTGAAGCCACACGATGTTCAATGATTGTGGGTGTGTTGTGGCCGGTAAGCCCAGTTTCTTCATGACCTCTACTGAAATGAGGTTCTTTTGGCTCCCACTGTTGACAATGAACTGTAGTGGGCAACCCTTTACACACATCTAGGAGTGGAAGAGGCGCTCCTCCTCCTCCCGATCTTCAAGTTCCTCATTTTGGATCTTCGTGGTGGCAACAATGGCATTGGGCTCCACATTGATAATCTTCTTCCCTTTGTCATTCCCCTTGTCGAGTTCTAACTTAGATTCAAAACATGCATCCGATTCAGAAGCCTTTAGTTCGACCACCAGTGACTTCTTGGCTCGACACACACTTGTGTTGTGAGTGGAGCTCTTATGGAATTCACACCACTTTCCCATGTCCTTCTTCGACTTCTCGGTATTGTGCCTTTCTTATGGATTTGGCGAGTTTTCCTGGGCCACCCTGCCTTGCCTTTGTCCTTTGTTCTCTGGTTTGGGGGAATCTTTCCCTTGCTTCATATTTACAGATCCATTGTCTCGGTTTTTCTATTTAAGCTTCTGCTTGATCTTGACATCGTATTGGGACATCGTGCCGAGCAAGGAGATGTCCTAGAACTCCATCTTATCCTGGATGTATATGTGTAGGCATTCACGGTACTTAAGTACCAAATGCTTCTCAGAATCCTTGATACTCAACTTCATGTGAATGGTATGAAAGGCATTGGTAAACTCTAGCACGTCTTGGTCCCTTCCTTGTCGCTGTGTGGTCCACTTTGTGTATCTATTCTCATAGCTCCTGACAGGGTATTATTGCTTCTTGATGGCGTACCACAATGAATTCCAAGTGGGTTCGGCTGAAAACAGTGAGGGCGTACTTTCATCTTTCTGCTCACAGTAGGTTTCCCACCAGTACTTGACATGGGGGGCGACTTTGAGAAGAGAAAAAGTAATCTTTTCTCGGTTGGAAAAATCATGAACAAAAAAATATCCTTCTAGCATATTTAATCATTTATCTACGACATCTGTATCTATTTGGCCCTCAAATGTGGGAATGTAAAAGTTTACTTGTACCCTAAAAGGAGTGGCACCTCCAGAGTGGCTACTAGATGTAGATGCGCCACTATTGGGCAACCGTTGAAGGATCTGGGTAAAGTTATCCATCATCATGTTCCTTTGTTTCTCGAGGGCCTCCTTGAGCAATATTTTGATAGGATGTCCTACTCCCTCATCTTTCTTTTCTTCCCCCATGGGAAGTCTTCGGGGTTTGCAAGGTTGATCTTGCAAAGGTTCAACCAGATCGAGCCCTAACTCCTTATACCCCAACCTCGTTGGGGACATGCAAAAAAGGATCGAGAAATAGCATACCGCTCTAATACCACTGATCCGAATTTAAACAGGAACACAACAAATTATAGATATAACCATAAATACAGAGATGCAATAGAAATAAAACTTCATTTCATTAATATCAAGGAACTGAAATATGCTTACATACAGAATGGAAATAAACTAGCTCAGGTGATGGTAGCTTATCTCTAGGAAGAGATGTGGCGGCTACATGCCTTTGAACTATGTTACAATGAGGCTTGAAGGCCTATTTATTATTGAGAAACAATGAAAAACCTCAAACATCTAAAAACTTAACACTAGGAAATGAAACACCAAACTATGAGCCCCGTGGGGGTAAATTGGTACATCAACTTCCCGGGGTCGTAACTTTGGCATACTATCTTCGTTTGACGCACATGATACCTCATTAGAAATATATATCTGAGGACTACAACTATTTATAGCAAATATTGAGTTTAAAAAATCATACCCAGTAACTCATATTCTTCGTCAATGATTTTCCAACAAAAGATCGTTTAGGGCCTCAAAATGGCTGTCGAAGTTCAGGACTCGAAAAACTGCTAAAATAGTAAATTGTGCTACAATTAAGTAAACTAAAAAACTGGAAGAAACAATGGTAGGGGTCCAAGTGGAATAGGCGGGTGGCCACCAATATCCACCTGGATCAAATTGTTTGATGAAGAAGAACACTATAACAATCTAAGCAAAGAGAAAAACCTAATCTAAAGAAGTAAAAACAATTCACAAGGAGTTATCATATCAAGAGAAATCACCTAATCATCATGCTCTATATTTCTAAACAAATTCAACTAACCGAGGGTTTCCAAAGTATGAGGCAACCAATTTTCCTTTTAGCTCACAAGTAAACCCTTACAACTTGCAGGTCAATTGCATTTCCTTGGGTTGCTAGGTTATGAGGCTTGACTTCTAATTGGTTTTTTGGGTTGTCCATCCAGGGTGTAGTCCTCGATCCTGGAACTGAGAAACTCTAGTTAAGTAATGAAAGGTTCCAATATTCATGCATGAAATTACTATGTTATTAATTAACTCATGATATTGACCCATGTTATTCTAACAAATCTTATATACAAATTAAGAATATACATAATAATGTGAATGAATTTCCATCATTAAAAACCTTATTACATATTTTTTTAATTAAGAATATCCATAAGAATGTGAGTAAATCTCCATAATTAAAAATCTTATTACATGTTTTTTAAATACTATATATTTAACTTATATATTAATTCATTTTATAATAATAATAATAATAAAAAATATATATAAATGGAATGTCTTATTATATTAATTTGTGTGGACATTACCCATCATTTAAATTAGATGGCTATGCTAGTTTGACTTTACATTGAAATAAAACCCAATAATATAATATATGCAATCTCATATATAGCTTCTTTACCATTTTAATTAAAAGCAATAAATAAAAATGTATATACATTTTGTATTTTTAAAATCAAATCAATTTTATTGAAATAAAAAAGAAATAACTCATAATAATTTTTATAGTAGAGAGTATTCAATAGTTTTTAATTTGAATTAAGTTTAAATATACAATTTATTGGATTTTATTTTAAATGTGGACGTAATTTAAAATTTTTAAAATTATTTTTTTAGTATATCAAATATATTAATGCATATATAATTAGTATTTTTTATGATTTTTAATTTAGTTTATTATTAAAAAAATATTAATTATTATAGTGATTAAAAAAATAATAATTATTAAATAAAATAAAAGATTATGTATTTATACCACCCTAGATCTATCTTAATCTCATATTTATCAAGTGTAAGAGATCAATTTTTTTGAAGTGCAAACCTCTTTTTTAAGTGTAAAACTTGAGGAAAGGTATTCACCTTGAGAGATTTGATTCCTCTCAACGCTCGATAAATCCAGGGTTAAGATGGATCTAGGCTAGTTATATATCCATCCATCATTCATTCTTTATCGCTTTATTTCATCCCCCCAAACACACATGCTCTCTCTCTCTCTCTCTTTGTCTCTCTCTCTCTCCATATATATCTATCTCTCCCTCCCTCCTCTCCAAGTCTCTATTTTTCCCTCTCTCCCTCCTCCATGTATATCTCTATCTCCCTTCGTCTCTCCTTCTTTGTCTCTCTACCTCACCCCCAAAATAGTCACACTCTCTCTCAAAATACATCTATCTCTCACTCTCTCTCCATATCTATCTATCTCTCTCTCGCTCCCTCTTCGTATACCTCTCTCTCTCTTCCCCTTCTATCCCTCTCTCTTCATCTCTCCCTTGTTTCCCTCTCTCTCTCCACCTCTCTTTGTATTTCTTCTTCCCTCCTTCTCTCTCCCCCTCCAACCCCATCTCTTTATCCATCCCTCTCTCCTTCTCTCTCTTAAGTCTTTTGTCTTTTCCTTCCTCTCTCTCCCTTTCTCTCCCACCTCCCTCTATCTCTCCCCCCATCACTCTCTCTCTTTCTTGCCTTGCAACTTTATCACTATCCCTCCTTATCTCCTTCTCTCTCTCCCCTTCTCTCCCCCCTCCATCTCTATGTATCCCTCCCTCTCTCTTTCCCTCTTCTCCTTCTCTCTCTCATATCCTTCTCTCTCACTTCCCTCCTTCTCTCCTCTCTTACTCAATCTATATCCATCTCTCCCTTGTCACTCCCTCTCTCTCTCCACCTTTATCTCTATGTGTTTTTTCTTCCTTCTCTCACTCTCTCCCTTCAAATCCATCTCTCTCCCTCCCTACCTCCTCTCTCTGAAGTCCCATCTCTCTTCCTTCCTCTCTCCCCCTTTCTCTCCCACCTCCCTCTACCTCTCCCCCTAATCTCTCTCTCTCCAATTTTGTCACTACTCTCTCCTCCTCTCTCCCATCTCCATCTGTATTTCTCCCTCTCTCTCCTATCCTTCCCTCTTTGTTCCCTCATCTCCTCCCTCCTCCACTCTCTCTCTACCTCTATCTCTCTATGTCCTTGTTCTTCCCTCCCTCTCTTATCTACTTCAACTCCATCTCTCTCTCCAACCTTCTCTTGTTCTCTCCCTCGCCTCCTCTCTCTCTCTCTCTCTCTTTCTCTCTCCACCCTCTAGCTTTGTCACTATCTCCCTCCCTCTCTTCCTTCCCTCCCCCTGCCCTCCCATCCCCTGGTTAATAATTTTCTCTTGTAAATAATTGAAATCAATTTAAATGGCTGAGAGAGGGACATTAATTCCATTGCTCGAGGTGGGATATTTCTCGAGATAATTATTGTTTTAAATATCAGTCCTAGTTGGATGAGTGGGTTGACTATGCCATAGATTCATTGAAGAAATAAGGATAGTTCCAAGTGCCCTTTAACTCTAATCATAAGCAAGAACAACACAAAAACATTAAGGTAGAATGGGTTGCATGATCCATGAGGTTGGAAGTTGTGAAATCATGGGAGAGCATAGGAAGTTAGTTGGAAAGAAATAAAGGAAAAGGAAGAGTGGGAGATAGGGCCATCAGGAATAAATTTTTTCTCTCTCTCTCTCTCTGAGATACATAGCAATATGTAGAGAGGAGGAGCTTTCTAGGCATGAAGAAGCTATGGAAGAGGCAAGGAAGGTAACATCTTGAGAAATGTTACTTACTGCTGGAGAGATTTAAAACCAGTTGAAGAACCCTCTTAAAAGCTTGATGCACATAAGCATCATAGTGAGAGAAAAGGCTTACCTATGGTGGATAAGGGTAGTGTGGCCTAGTGGGATCTTGTTTTAGTTGTTTTGTTAGTTAAAATCCCTAAAAAAAACTCCACCTCAAGCTTTGGAATCTGGATCAGGGGTGAAAAATACAAGTGAGAGTTGGTTTTAGCTTTTCTATGGTTTCGTGGAGAGTTGGATCCCTACTCTCAGTTTCTAGAACTTTTATAATAAAAGTATAACCTTATGTTTATTCTTGTGATTACTATAATGTCTATGTTATTTGTATCAGGGGAATGTCATGCTAATTTTATGTTAATTTGGCAGCTCAAGAAAAAATTCCCTTCTTTGGACAATCTTCCTCATTAAGAAAGACCCCTCCTAGCCCTTGGAAGAATTTAATTTGGTCAAGGAAAATATAATTTAATATGGAAACCCACATGTGCATAGAAAGTCAGGTCGACCAAAAAGAGAAATTGGACACCCTTGGATGGTTATAAATACAAGTCAAGTGAACCCCATTTGAAGATCATCAAGCATTCTTCTTTTTGTCTTCTTTGGTTTGGCTCACATAGATCTGAAATTGGTTTGTATAGTTCCAAAATTATAGGGTCCAAACTCATGTGTGGATTATGGTTTTTGGTCTACAGCCGCAGGGCTGAAATAGGGTAATCTGGGTTGTAACTGCACACATGACAAGCTTCTCCCTATGGCTAGAATGCTTCAACTTCACACATGACTATTAGCTCTATGCGACCGAGACCTAGGGTTTTTTTGACAGTTGACTGCAATTTCTGACAGTTGAATGCAAATGTTGATAGTTGACCACAAGATTGTGAATCATGATTTTGATTAGTATTATTGTTGGATTCATCTCTTGGATAATGTTTGGTTGGTTTTGCTAGATTATATTATTGTACTCTCTCTTTTCTCAACATTTTATGACAATATAATAAGAAGATGAATTTGAAAGGGTTTTCCCCCTTCTGGGGTTTTACCCTAGTCTTCGACCAATCCTGGTGTCTTTGTGTGTGCATGATTTTCTTCTATTATTATTTTATGTCCCGCTACGGTGTTGATGATATTGTTCTTTCTATATGATTGCTAATGATGTTTAAATGTTATGGGATGAGTATGATATAAATGATGAAATGAAATTATCTAAAGCAAAGAAAAATATATCACTAAGA
Organism: Pinus taeda; assembly: GCA_000404065.3. Lineage (NCBI taxonomy): Eukaryota > Viridiplantae > Streptophyta > Pinopsida > Pinales > Pinaceae > Pinus > Pinus taeda. The sequence goes on from APFE031188577.1 coordinate 234,870, forward strand.
AAAATTAACATAGAATCAAAGTTGGGTTGAATAAAAGTCATTGAAGATCACCTGTGTGAAGACAACATTGATGGAAGCAAGTGAAGCTGATGAAGGCCTAAAAGAATTCTAAGGTTTGAAGGAAACCCCAAGCAGTCTGGTTATTAGGGTTTGATAGATATCATGAGGTTAGGGTTTGAAGAAACCTTGGAATATGATAAAGTCTTTATTTATGCAATATTGAAACCCTAGTATGATCAGTCAGATAGCACTTGTAATAGATTCAACTCCTTTAAGATTGGTTAAAACTATACCTAATGGTGTCTCTATTTAATGTGTTAGTCACTCACCACAACAAAAGTATATACATTTTATATTGTGATCTTTCCACGTACATAGTATAAATTGCATTATAAGTTACCTTCATGTTTGGGTATAATGTTAGAAAAATCAACTTTGCTTGGAATTTGATTTCGCCAGAGACATTTTAGGATGCGAGAATGATGAGTTCGCTTTTTTAGCAATTAGCACAATAGTTAGGGTTTTCAAATGGCGCCATCTAGTGGAGGGGGATCGACCCCCTCCTACCACAATGGAGTGGCTAGAGGAGGCTCATCATGGTACCCATGCAGATCCAACAATTCCAATATAAGGATAAATTTGAGTAGAGATTCAAAAAATTATAGCCTGAATAACTCTTCTTTATAGGCTAAGGTGATTAATCAACACGATACAAGAAAGGACCCAAGGAAATATAAGAAAATAAGATTTTACATCCCACTAGTGGAAAATGTGCTAAATTTTGAACAAATCGATGGATATGGTGAAGGAAAATAACATGTATGAAGCTCTTTAAATTTTGGAAGAGAACCAAGTTAGTAATGAACAAGAAAAAATGTGGGAGCATCAAAGCTAGAATCACAATTTGAGGAGCAATCAAGAAATTCTTACTCAAAATAGTGGAGGGAATGAGAAAGACAAAAAAGAAACAACTCATAGGATGTGTAGATGCTATATGAGCATTATTAACCTACAAACGTTGAAGAGACAGATGAAACATAGCTAGAAAAATTATCTCCACAATCAATGGTAGCACCCTCAAAAAAATTAGGACCCATTAAAAATTCTAGACAAGGAGGTGGAATTAATCTCGAAAGCATACATTCAATCTCGATAAATAGTTCACCAACACTTTAAATGTTACAAAATCCATGAATATTATTCTTTAAGGGTTAAAAAGGAATAACAACAAGGAAAACATAAAGGCCAATAGGGAAGAGAAAAAAAGAGGTAGAAAATATAACAAATAATGTATACAAGAGATGGGAGAAAAATTGGCAAACTCTGGTAAGATAAATCTAATGACAAATTCCTACCTTCCTACCCCATAAAATCAATAATGAAAGTGATATCATGGAATATGAGGGGTCCAAAAGTAATTCCAAGCACAAATCCTCAAAGATAAAATTAGGATAGAGAAGCGAATAATTGTTATGCTTTAAGAAACTAAATGCATGGATGAACAAATCTCCAAAATTTCAGTTTCCAGTAAATATTATCAACATATTGTAGTTGATGTTAGCGGAGCACTAGGGGGACTAACCATCATATGTGACCCAAAGGACATCATCCTTTAATATTTGATAGTTATGCAAAGAACCTTAAAATGTAAGTTTTGGAAGACTAGGTCAGAAAAATTGGACATATTAGTAATGTTTATGGTCCAAGTTTTTAGGGGGACAAATATAATTTTTGAGAATCCTGCAAAATATTTATGATCAGTTGGGGAAGGTTTTCTAGATAATTGAGGGGGACATTAATTTAATAAAATATTTGTGAGAAAAAAGAAGGGATATATATGCATAATAGAGGAAGATTCCTCTAATTTTAAGGATTTTATTTAAAACCTCAAGTTGGTAGATATGGATACCAATAATGGAGTTTATACCTAGAATAATAAAATAAGAGGAAATGCATAGGTGGCTTCTTGCATAGATTGATTTTTATTATCAGAATCCCTTGTCATCACTTGCATGTCAATTAAAGCTTCAATTTTTCCAAGTTTTGGATCAGATCATTTGCTTATATGTATCAATTGAAAAGGTAGTTGAACTAATTTCCCATTTAGATTTGAAGATTTCTAGGTAAGAAATCATTCATTTAAAGAAAGTATGGAGAAATGGTGGATTGGAGCTCCAACAATTAGAGGAATGATAATGCAAAACTTCTAGGAGTGTTTGGAGTATGTTAAAAATAGTTTGAAAAAATGTAATAAACAAGAATTTTGTAATATCCACGAACAAAGGAACAACTATCCAAAGAAATGGAAAGATATCGGGAACAAATAATGGTGGAAGGGAAATCATAAGATATGGAAAGAAAAAGAAATAGAGATTCAAGTACTATTAGAAGAAAGACACAACCAGGAGAAAATGTTATGGAAACAAAATTACAAATTCTAATGGTTAAAATAACGTGAAAGAAATACCCAGTTCTTCCATAAATATTTGGTCTAGTACAAGCAACATAATAGGGTTCCTTGCATCAAAGATCCACAAGGGAACATGTTATAAAAACATCAAGATACGAAAGAATTACGCATATCCTTCACAAGAAACTACTCATAGAGCCACTCTTGGATCAAAGACCAATGACAAGGAAAATCACTCAAAATATTCTTGCTCTAGTCACTCATGAACAAATGTTTGTTTGTCTTGGTGAAATATCTCCAGTGGAGGTTGAGAAAATAGCGGTGGGAATGCAGAAGGAGCAGTCTCCAACATTGTATGGATTCGCAAGAGATTTTTTTTCAAATAGCTAACCAATAATAGGAAAGGATGTGTGGAAATTAGTTGAGAATTCAAGAAGAACACACTCATTCTATTTGGATTTGGATATTACTTCCTTAACTCTTCTTGTTCTTAAATATATCAAAGGTGAAAACCCATCTTCTTATATACCCATTACATTATGCATGCCATTTACAAAATCATTTCTAAAGTCATTGAAAATAAGCTTAAGTTGATGCTTCCTAAGCTCATATCTTTTAAACAAACATGCCATGTTGAAGGAACATAGATCTTATATATTATTTCGATAGCCCATGAACTTATTATATCTTTAAATGCTACAAAAAAAACTTAATTTCTTATTGAGCTAGATTTTTCTAAGGCCTTTGATCACATAAGCTACCAATATATTTATCATCTTCTCACTGCCTTTGGGTTCCTAGAGAAATGGATCCACTTGGTTCTTTCTCTTATCTCAAAAAAATTATTCTCAATCCTTATTAATGGAAATCCTTGAACCATTTTCATCCCTTCTAGAGGTATAAGACAAGGGGATCCTATCTCTCCCTTTTTATTAACAATTCATGATTAACAAAGCCTAACAATTGCTTCCATGATTTATTTTATTGGAGACATGGAGAGATTCTAGCAGGAGAATTTTAAAAACAACTCACAATTTGAAGAAGATGCTTGGGGTTAATTTATCAAAGACATTACGGAAATTTTTTATCTTGAAATTGGTCACCCCAAGATTTAATCTACAACTACCAGGACGTCAAAATTCTTCAATCATTAAATATTACTCCCTCTTTGCAAATATCCTCGAGTTCCCTCTTCCAAAATGCAACATTCCTTCTAAATGGGGGCCCTCTCTTCTTGGGGCAAGAAAACTAAACTTTGATGGTGCCTCTAAGGCAACCCTAATTTGCATATCTAAGTAGCTTTCAAAGATGTTGTTATCTCAAAATATGACCTTGGAAGGCTGCTGCCCAGGAAGACCTTAAGTAACTATTTCAAACCTACTTTAGGCTGAGGCTTAGCCTCCCCAACCTGAGAGGGCTCTCTCAAAGGATTAATGATTTTTGATTAAGATTAAGATGGCTAACTCTTGTAAAACAAAGATAGAAAATGAAAGTGGTGGAAACACAATTAGAAAGTACCCATTGGGCTTATGGAGTCAAATAGGCTTCAGCATTAAAAGTTATGTTAGCTCTGCATAGAAGTCAAGGCATTCAGAATCCAACATAGAACACACCAAACACATAGAAGGTCAGTACAATTTACGAATATATGAAGGAAGTTAGAGCACTGTTTGTGATTTCTAAGTAATCACATATTCATAATACTGTAAATAATAGGAAAAGACAACACAAGACATTCATCACATTGAATTGTTTATGATTCTTAAGAAGCAAAGCTAGTACTGTATTACTAGAACATAGTTTTTACATAAAGCCAAATATCAGAGCCCTTTCCATAATTTCCAACCCTTTGTACATCGGCTTTTCTGCTATATATAGAGCTCTGAGATTCCTCCTCCAGCATGAGGGGAAATCGAATTCTACTTGCTATGACACCTACTCTAACTTTAACTAACTATTAAATGCAACAATCTACTAACTGGAAGTTTTTAGAGACCTACGAAAATTAGGAATCTAACTCCACATCATGTTGGTAATATCATTTATTATAATCAAAACTCGTTCTCTGACACATTTATTTCTTTAGTTTAGCTGTGGTGATGGTTTGAAACTCATTGCTGGCCCTTGATGTCTCACCTCTTTACTGCTCCTAGAAAGTAGGAAATTGCCCCTATTTTTTTTTTGTTTTTTGGTTTCCTCAAAGATATTCGGAACTAATTAACCATGTTGATCTTCTTTAATTACCCAACAATCTATTGGAGTGCCACGTTCTTCATGTGCTGTAAGCCTTCCCCATATACATGTGTCATGACAAAACCTCTTCAAAGCTGATTGAAAAGTCATTTACAATACTAGTGGTGATCATTTGTATAACAAAAAGTTTAAAGTTCATATAACTTCCTTCTGCTTTTTTTGCCTTGGCTAGTTGCTTGCACATTGTAAATGATCTTTTTATGAGATTTCCTTTCAAAAAGTTTCCCTCGGTCCCTCAAAATTGGTCCACTGAGTTTTAACTATGCAGCTACAGCAGTTTCGTAGTGCGCTACGAAACTGTTGTGTATTAGGCATCATCTTCAGCAGTTTCGTAGCGCGCTACGAAACTGCCATGTAATCACAAAACACAGTTTTAATATCAAAATTCGACTGTCTTGAGCCTTTTTATATTGAAATATCCTTTTCAACTACCCTGAAGCTATTCAAAAGTGAATGCAGATGCATCATTCTTCAAGAAAAACTACAACAAGGTAAATCATCAAAAGATCTCAAGGTTTCTTTTATTTGTACGTCACTGGCTATGTCACCCGTAGGTCGGCCTCTTAATCTACTTAATGCAAAAATCGCTCTCTCTTTCAGTTCTTCCATGTTGCCTTTACCCTGCACAACCTAGACAAGAAGCCAATGAGGGGATGGTAGCAACCACCACATGCCAATACCCAAGATTACAACAATTGGTATGCTCAAGCCATACATGTATCGCCAGCCACCAATCACATCAATTTCTAGATTACCCATTAAGTAACCAAGCAAGATTCCCATAACTATGAAAAGTTCCTTCAAGGATACAAGTGTTCCACGAATCTGAGATGGAGAAGTCTCAGAAATGTATAAATGATCTGCATGCATAACCAAACCTATACCAAGTCCAAACAACAGCAGACCAACTATAAGCACAGGAAGTCCAGGTGCCAACGCTGTGATTAAAGCTCCTGATAAATATAGCACTACCGCGATAATTAACTCCCTCTGTCTCCCTAGAAAATCTGCCACGTTGAATGCTAGTAGAGAACCACATAAAGCACCATAAAGGGAACCACTAACCACCAAACCAGTTTGAATGGATGATAGATTGTACCAGGTCATCCCACTCAATTCAGCCGACTGCAATTAAATAGAGGCACCTGAAGTAGCACCAATATCATAACCAAATAGTACAGCTCCCAAGGCTGGGAATTAGCAGCTGAGAATCCGATTTTGCTGGACGAATTGTTGGCTGATATGGTGGTGTTTGCTATAACAGGAGGTCGATTGGATTTCAGGCCAGATTTCTGAAAAGTCGAGAGTACCTTTCAAAGAAAATTCTTCATTGATCTGATCTGGAGTTGATTGTAGAGACCATTCATTTTGTGGAGTTTTTATCACTACTGTTACCATTTCTTCCATTAACATTGGTATTACCTACATCTATTAACCCAGATGTATCAGTTCCTCGGGGTACTCCATGATGAATCTAAGACGAAACAGGTTGAGATGATGTCTTGAGATGTAAATGCATCACCTGATTGAGAACCAAGAGAAAATCCATATTCTCCTGGAATTGTTGAAGAGGGAAGTCCAGATGTAGAATTTTGCACAGAAGCTAGAATTCCAAGTTTGGAAGCCTTTTGTGGATAAGGTCGTGCTGATTTGCATTTCAGCCTTGGAGGAGGAACATGTTCTCCATTGCCAGTTTTCTGAACCTTCAAAAAGTATTTTTGAGCATGAATACGAATCTGAATAATAGAGTTTGAACCAACAAATGCTTCAATCTTCTTCCAGTCCCTATCAAACAGCTACAAGGCTTTGAGGAATTTGTCGTGCTCCAAAAGTAGGTACGCCTTCCAGTGCAAGAGTATGGAAATGTTTGAAAAGCCCAAAATAATCTGCTGCACCCAAAGGTTTTTCACAGAGATATTCAAACTGGAAATAAGCACAACCATTGGCTCCCAAAAGGAATCTGTAATGTCCGTCCCATGACAACTTCAACAGTTGTTGGAGTGGCCATATATCCATTTATCAATTCTTGAAATTTTTCTTTGAGCAAACGAGAAGAATCTTTGCCACAAAAATACAATCCTTTTTGAGCTAAAGTGAGCATTCGATAGTCAGTGGAAGATCCAATCTCATGAACAACACATCGCTCGACCACCTTCATATAAATTATCAGGAGCCTTGTTGGAAGTGGAAACCAAGATAATTTCTTTGTTAAATAAATGTCTAAACATCTGATTCAGGATCAATGCATTTGCCACATCTGTTACCATGAACTCATCAATGCACAATAGAATTGCTTCACTTGAAATATCGTTAGCAACAGCATCCAAAGGATCACTTAGACCTTTTTGCTTTTGAAGAAGGCTATGTACATCCAACATAAAATCATGGAAGTAAATTCTCTTTTTCCTCCAAGATTCAGGCAGTTGCTCATAGAAAATGTCTATTAACATTGTTTTGCCTGTGCCTACCCCACCATATAGGTACAAACCACGAACATGTGACAAAGAAGCTTGTAGGTTTATGAATGAGAACCAGTTGTTGGATTTATTAGAAGCTGTGGATCTTTCCAATCCACAAAATTCAGCTGCATCTACCAGCTCATCATATAATATCTGGAGAGCTCTGAGGGTCTCTTCCTGACATGTGTCACGTGCCATGAGTTCTCCTACTGTTATCCGCCTTTCATACTATATTAGAGGATCCCCTCTCTCCACATCTTTGCTTGAATCTTTGGCTATAGATGACAGCAAGGTACTTGAAGTTATAACTTGTTGTAAGCCTATGCTAATTTCCTTCTCCCCGAGAGGACTTTGACAAATTGAAAAAATTTGAATTTTTTTTTAAGTGATAACAGTGGCTCCGCTTGGGATAGTGTGCTCCTGTAATACACTAAGAACTCGCAGGTCTAGTGCTTTATCCTTTTATTATAAACGGAAATTTGCTTGACAAGCAATCCCCTTCAAGATTCTTGGGCCTTCACCTCGGGCTTGAGCTTGATGATCACTGTAGGAGAAAGAAATCTATATCTACTGAAAAATGCTCAGTCAACCTTGAGCTTATTTGCATTTTCCTACCTACCTACCCTATCAATTTTAAACTTCTTTCAGCTCAATCAATGTGAAATTTCCAATGTAGCCAATCATTTGTCTTATCTAATATTTGAATATCTTGACTACATCGGAGTTCAGAGCAACTATGATATTGTGATGACCACTGCCACTGAAATTGCTTCTGATTTTCATAGGAAAACTGAAACACTGGAGAGTAAAACTCTTCCATGTATTTAGCTATAGGATCCCAGAATACATGATCAGCTTGATTATTCTCGTAACTTTCTAGTTGTGCAAACTGATATTCAATAACAGTGTACTCTTCCTCAATCACGAAAGAGAAAGGACGCAACACCCTCTCCTTGTGTTCTGCCATAGAAATCTTTTGAAAAGAATGACCATAACCATGAAGACTATATCATTGAATTTGACCTTGTAAACCTTCAATGTCTTTCTCAATGTCCTTAGCAACTTCATCCAAAAATTTCATCTTATCTTCTATCTTGCACACAAATGATTTTAGATACGAGGACAAGGACAAAGAAAAATTTTCATCCATTTCTTCATTAATATGATCATCATTCCATTGTTTGAAACCTTGAATTGAAGGAGAGTTTGCCACCAAATCTGATCTATCTATCCATTCCTCCAAAAACATAAGTCAAAAGTCTTCGAATGACTTAATAGATTTGGCAGGAAAGCTTTCAATCCACTGTTTACATTTCCCTTGAAATGAATCATAGAACAACATAATGCAAACATCCTCATGATTGACTCTAAGAAGCTTGGTAAAATCAAAGAAATCAGATATATGCTTCAAAGTTAAACTCAAATCTTTTCCATTGAATTTTGGACCATTCCTTAGAAAATATGCATCCTTGGGAAAATGATTTGGGAAACCATGAATTCCTGAAAAATTTATGCATGCATACCTTGAAATAAGAATGGTAGCATCTGAGTTCTTCATAACTCCAGTGGAATCACCATGAATCTATGAATTTCGAATTCTTCAACAATGGAGTCGCCAAGGTAGTTTTGCAACCTCGAAAGCTTTCTGAGCTCCTGCTACCTTCAGAAGTTCAACTTCTTGATTTCGGGAATGATTAATCTTCAAACTCCTGGCAGACACACCAAAATGTTATCTCAAAATCTGACCTTAGAAGGTTGCTGACCGGGAAGACCTTAAGTAACTATTTCAAACCTACTTTAGGTTGAGGCTTAGCCTCCCCAACCTGAGAGGGCTCTCTCAAAGGATTAATGATTTTTGATTAAGATTAAGATGACTAACTCTTATAACACAAAGATAGAAAATGAAAGTGGTGGAAACAAAATTAGAAAGTACCCATTGGGCTTACGGAGTCAGATAGGCTTTAGCATTAACAGTTAGGTTAGCTCTGCATAGAAGTCAAGGCATTCAAAATCCAACATAGAACACACCAAACACACAGAAGGTCAGTACAATTTACGAATATATGAAGGAAGTTAGAGAAATGTTTGTGATTTCTAAGTAATCACATATTCATAACACTATAAATAATAGGAAAAGACAACACAAGACATTCATCACATTGAATTCTTTATGATTCTTGAGTAGCAAAATTGGTATTGTATTACTAGAACAGAGTTTTTACATAAATCCAAATATCAGAGCCCTTTCCATAATTTCCAACCCTTTGTATATCAGCTCTTCTGCTATATATAGAGCTCTAAGATTCCTCCTCCAGCATGATGGGAACTCGAATTCTGCTTGCTATGACACCTACTCTAACTTTAGCTAACTATTGAATGCAACAATCTACTAATTGGAAGTTTTTAGAGACCTAAGAAAATTAGGAATCTAACTCCACATCATGTTGGTAATATCATTTATTATAACCAAAACTCGTTCTCTGACACATGTCTTTCTTTAGTTTAGTTGTGGTGATGGTTTGAAACTCCTTGCTGGCCCTTGATGTCTCACCTCTTTACTTCTCCTGGAAAGTAGGAAACTGCCCCTATTTTTTGTTTTGTTTTTTGGTTTCCTTAAAGATACTCCGAACTAATTAACCATGTTGATCTTCTTTAATTACCCAACAATCTATTGGAGTTCCACGTTCTTCATGTGTTGTAAGCCTTTCCCATATACATGTGTGATGACAACCTCTTCAAAGCTGATTGAAAAGTCATTTACAATACTAGCGGTGATCATTTGTATAACAAAAAGTTTAAAGTTCATATAATTTCCTTCTGCTTGTTTTGCCTTGGCTGGTTGCTTGTGTTTGGTCAATTTAGTGTGTTCTAAATTGCTATATGAATTGTCAATCCGGGAGTCGTAAACTATTGAAGTGAAGTGCACTATTTATGCAAGATAACCATTTTCTTATTCCTTTGTCGTTTTTAGTTTTTAGTTTGTTTTTGGATTTATCTTCTTGTTGATTTCCTAATGTGAGATGGTGTGTGAGATGGTGATTCTAGTAATCAAGTATGGAAAATTGTATTCAATGAATAATTTCCAAACTTCAAAGTGTTCCAAAGGTGTTCAAACTT
>APFE031188578.1:0-17318 GCA_000404065.3 Pinus taeda
GCTCCCTTCCAGGAGAGACTGGAAAACTAGAGAGAGTTGTAGCTCTCTGCAGGTTGCAGCCTGCGTACTGGTAAAGGACTGCACCAGTACAAGACCATTGTAAAAGGAGTTTCTAATTTGAAAGAAGATAGAGACATATTGCAGCAGGTGGTTTTCACCCACATTGGGTTTCCACCTTATATCCGGTGTTCTTTGATGTGACTGTCTGATTTTCTTGTTCATGCTCATTATTTATGGTATTGGTATACAAAAATAAGTCAAAGTATAAATAAGGAAGATTTGGTAAAAGAATTAGATAATATTGATTCACCCCCCCTCTCAGTATTATTGTCAACACAACTGCTGCTTAAAGAAAAAGAAGATAAGAATTTGTTATTAGAACAACAACTACAACAGGTCAGTATCAACCAACAAGCAAAAATGCAGTTGGCTAAACTTTAGCAAGAGTTTCAGCAAATGCAGTTGGAACATCAAAGTAGTTTAGCAGGTAAAGAAGCACAGTTACAGAGCATAGCAGAGCTACATAAAGATGATCCCAAGATTGAACAGTTTGTCACAAAAGCACTTGGCCTCAATTCCCAGCTTTTATACTAGAAAGAATTATTATGCCAAAATATTTCACAGTGGAATTCTCATTTTTAAATGAGCAATAACATAACGAATCAAGTTGTGGAATTATGACTTGAATATGATACAATCCTTAAGAAAGTTTCATACTTCTTAAATTGGCAGAATTCCGAAGGTGGGAAAGGAGTAGATATGCCCAAATTAGATGAATTGCATGAAGAAATCTTATTTACAGAATGGGATTCTCGGCTCAAAGAGGCAGAATAGGCAATGGAGGATGCGGAACCAGTAGCAAACAACGTCATCGAATGTGTGAATGAAAATATACTCAATGCTAATTTAGTAGCAGAAACCACCCCTGGGTTTCTTCCAAAGGCAGAACAGCTTCAAGCAGTATGGAAACAGACAACAGAGGAAGGAGTAGAGGCAATCAGATGGGTAAACAGGTTGAATTGGGAGCCATACTGGCAATATCTAGTGAAACCACACAACCAATGGATGACCCCGAGGTGCCTGATTACTTCCATTGAAAAAATGGTGCTAGCACTCACCAATGCCATATTAGCAGGACAACTGAAAGCTAAAGTCGGCCAACCAACACTCCTTAAACCTATGCTGGATATTTGCGATCTCAAGGACCAGATGCAGGATTAGTCATCGACATATTTTATTTTTGTTTTTATTTATTTTCGCTTAAAATGAGGCAGGTCGTTTAAACCTCCTCATCTATTTTTGTAATTTCTATTTTTAAGTTTCATAGATTAGTATTTAAACCCCTCTCATACATTTAGAGAGGGATCCAGAAATTTTATCAAAAACATTCTTTAGAACGTGTACTTCTGCCCCCCTTTGAGGAGGTTTTGGTAAAATTAATGGAACGAGATTTATTTTCTACTTGAGTTTAGCATCTTCTATTGAAATTGCACTTTTGTACTCTTAGTTTATGTTAAATGGTTTGAAGATAGATCAATATTGCTGGAGCACATGAGTAGGATGTATTACAAATTGTACTTCTATCTCTTAATGTTTTTTACTTGTGTATCAGGTAATAAATCATATCATAAATTTATGTATGAAAGTTTAAATTCTTAGTTATCATTATTGCACTTTTGTATGATGATGATTTATTCTTTATTCTGAATATGTGAATGACTTTATATGTGATATATCTCTCATATTGTTTCGGCTAACTTTTTATACGAAACGATCATTATTGAACGGGTTCTCTTCTTATCTTAATTAAATGATTTTTATTGTCAATTACCTTCAGAAATCATTATAGATCGCATATATAAGCGTTACTCCTGGGATAGTTTTAAAGTTAGATGTTTTCTTTGATTATGATAGATTGCATATGATAGTTAGAAGATAGATTAACTTTAGAATAAATATTCACCCCATAAAACCCAAAAAAGAAAAACATCATCCCGTTAGCATGAACATCATAAATAGATTAGGAAACAGGTCCCATCATCCCCAGTTGGAGCCACTATTCCAAATAGAAAAGGAGTTGTCCTAAGGTCTAGACTGGGTGGTTATCCCCCTTGTTGGAGTCCTGATTTTTTGAGCCTTCAACATATTTGGTGCTAGAAGGAGGGTCTAATTGTGAATGGCAAGTAAACCTACATCTTCACGCCATTCTAAGAGTAAAACTCTTTCACCATCACCCTCAACTTCTCGTTCGCATTCCAAATCTCCTATCTTTGAACCAGAAGTTGAAAAGAAAAATATAGAGCACATTATTGAAATCCCAAACAAGCCAGATCATTCTTCTTCAGATCCCCTTGAATTACAAACTTTAATCCATAATTGACATGTTATTTCAATATCTCAAGAAGAATTTGAGTTATCCCAAGGTAGTGTCACTTCTCACCGAACCCCATCTCAACGACTAACTAGAGCACAAAGCGAAAAACTAGGAATCCCACCAGTTGAGTTTCCTCTACTGAGTCGTAAGAAAGCAAGGAAAATGCCCACAGAATCTCATAGTGAGGTTCTATCATCATTTTCTTCCACCGTCCCATCCATATGATCACAAGGTCACTCATCCTTCCCCCAACTCCAGATCATGGTTCATACAGGTACAGGAGCTACATCCTCCTCTACCTAGTCACCTTCAACTATTGCTACACCTTCTTCTACTCATATCCCAACGATGGCAGGAAACCCACCACCAAGGCCATGGGCCAATCTAGGGGCTATAAGAATGGCTACACCTTTATCTCAATTACCATATCATCCTGAGAAATGGTTGCCCAAATTCAATCCTGACAATGTCCAACTAGCCGAAGAACACATAAATAATTTGATGCTATCTGTTAATTTGAATGGAGTAATAGAAGAGGATGCAATTGTAAGATTATTCCCCTATACTTTACAAGGAGCAGCAAAATCATGGTATTTTTCATTACCATCAGGCTCCATTAATAACTGGGACACATTTCAAGAACAATTTTAAACAAAATTTGGGGATGATAGGCCCACATCAACCTTAATAAATGACCTCTCCAATTTAAAAGCCGAGCCAAAGGAACTGATTAAGGACTTCAACTCTCACTTCAACAAATTATTGAACAAAACACCAACAACATCTAAGCCTAGCGATGAAGTCCAAAATGAATGGTATATTTCTGCTCTACCTTCAAACTCAACCATCTTCATAGACAGAGCTGCCAAGCCAACATTAGCAGAAAACATTAAAGAGGCAATAGCTATAGAGAAATGTATCCTAGCCGTTGAAAATAAAAATGCTTTAGATGAAAGGAAATCTAAAAATGTGTTCTTTACAGATGATTCTACAAAGAAACAACCGAAGGATCCTTTCGACCTGGAAGGGTTACAAAAAGTCTTGAAGACCTTGTCCAATGAAATTGTTGATATAAAGAATCAAGTAGCAGAAACCTCTTCCAAGACACCTTTTAAACCCTTTAAAACAAATCCTCGAACCAACCCTAAACCTCCAAATGCTATAACAATGTTGAATCAGAAGGGGAAGAGGAAGAAGTTTCAAATGAGGAACAAACTGACAATGAAGAAGTTGTAGAACTACAAGGAATGTGGGACTTCATTCTTCCAGATGAGGAAGATCAAGAAGAATTACCTGTTGCCACTAGAAGTAGAAATCAACTTGATCCTCCATAGTCTAGTACAAAAAAGAAAAACCTAGTTCCACCTCCCAAGGATAAAATCGTAGGTAAAAATTCCTCACCGAAGTCTAATCAGACAAATCCAATCCAATCTGATTCGACATCTTCATCTAAAACTCTTATCATCTCAAATGAAATGGAATACAAAATTATCGAAGATATGAAGAAAACCAGAGCAAATATTACTCTTCATGAGCTTAGTAAGCTAAAGCATCAACATAAATTACTCTTGAAAGAGTTCAATGCAATACCTACTATGCCTCTTCCCACCGCTATGATTTCATAGGCTATTCATGAAATGGGAAGACCTCCAACTAACATTACGTTAAATAGATCCAATTGACATTGCTCTAATTGGCAGAAGATTCAAATCCTGTACTCCACCATTTCTCCTTACTTCTGAAGGTTTTAATAAAAATTTGCACAACTGTCTAGTTGATTCTAGTGCATCATCTAACATTTTACTTAAGACAATTTGCTTTAAGTTAAATGTTCAGCCTAAGAAATCTGTAGTACAAATAGTACAGCTAGGTCGGTCTTAAGTCGAAGTCATCAGAGAACTTAATCAAGTAACCATAATACTTTCGTCAAACCCAAAAGTGTGTCAAGTCATTGATATACTTGTGGCTGATATTCTTGAATTTTATGGACTAATCCTCAGTAGGGTTTGGTCAGAAAAACTTCACGGTTACTTTGCAACTGACTGGTCTCATATGTGGCTCCCCTACTATGGCAAACCAAATCAGATCAAAGTTGAAAGAGAAAAACATCAAAATTACATAGTAACATAATTAGAAGGAGAAAAGGAGCCTGTAGCATATAGCAACAACATAATCGGAAATTATTTTGTTGGGTCATTCTTAGGAAATTTCAATGCTCAACCTTCTCCTTTTTTAGAAAATTCCATTTTATCTTAGATAGAAATTTTTTCTCAAACTGACACTTCTAGATGTATCAATTTTGTAGATAAACCTATAAATAAAAACTTGTTTTGGAAATTATTTTTCGATGGTTCTAAATCCAACAATGGAGCAGGAACAGGTTGTATATTAGTTAGTCCAAAAGGAGATAAAACCATGTTAGCATGTAGACTTGAATTCAATTGCACAAATAACACCACTGAATATGAAGCATTGGTTCAAGGGTTATACAAAGCAATCAAACTTAATTTCAAATACCTTCAAGTATTTGGAGACTCTAAGATTGTCATTAGGAAAGTAAGAAATACTATACACTGTCTGTCAGGCCATTTGAAACACTATCAATCCCTAGTACAAGACCCGACCTCACACTTTACATTGTTTAATATTTCATCTATTCCAAAAATCCAAAACGCTAGTGATGATCTTCTTGCTAATGTAGCTTCCAAGCTTATTCCATCAGAGGACTACAGCCCAGATAGATTCTCTATTGAATTAATTTTTATACCCTCTATTCCTAATAACATTACCAACTGGAGAGTCTTCAAAAATGACCCTAATGTTGTGAGTTTTCTTACTTCAGAAGGCTCTTACAATGATCAGATAATTAACGAGGACCAACATGACAATCAAGTGAAACAAGAGAGCCACAATAACACTATACCAAAATCTGTAGTCAAGTTAGAAGACCTATATGACTTAAAGGATAGATTTAAACGATCCACCAATTCAAAACTACAGAGTTCGACTCTGAGATACAAATTAATTAATTTAGTGATGGGCATGAAACCACAAAACATCAACCTAGGTCTTGGCTTGACATCTGAAGAAAAATTAGCTTTTTATCGATTGTTGAAGCAATACAAGAGTGTCTTTGCTTGGAATTACGATGATCTTAAAACCTATGACACTTCAATTATCCAGCATACAATTCCTATCATTTCCAATGAAAAGCCTGTTCAGTGGAAATTAAGGAAAATACATCCTAATTTGGAAATCCAGATTAAATTTGAGTTAAACAAATTAGTAAGAGCCAAGATTATTTTTCCTGTCAGGCATTCCAAATGGGTCTCCAATCTCATCCCAGTCAGAAAGAAAAATGATGATATTCGGATTTGTATAGACTTTTGCAATCTCAATAAAGCTTGTCAAAAGGATAATTTTCCATAGCCCCCCATGGAACAGATATTACATTCAGTTGCAGGGTCAGAGTTAATGTCCTTTTTAGACGTCTTTTCAGCGTATAATCAAATATTAGTCCACCTGGATGATCAATTGAAAACTACGTTCAAAACAAAATGGGGCACTTATGCTTATCAAGACATGCCATTTGGGCTAATCAATGCTGGTGCCACATTTCAAAGAGCCATGGAGATTGCGTTTAAGGTATTAGTAATTAGGTCAGTGGTAATCTACTTAGATGACATAATAGTATATTCTAAAAAACGTAGTAATCATCTAAGAGACATAAAACAAATCTTTCAACGTTGTCAAAAATATGGAATTTCGCTTAACCCCAAAAAGATTTTTTTTGTGTTAAGTGAAGGAAAACTTCTTAGATTCATAGTGTCCAAATCAGGAATCCATATTGACCTAGATATGATTAAGGAAATTTCTGAGATATCTTTACCCGACAATAAAAAAGCAATGCAGTCTTTCCTTCGCCAAATAAATTTTGTTAAGAGATTTGTCCCTAACTTCTCAAGGATTGTGTCACCCCTCTAAGCCATGATAAAGAAAAATGCTCTCTTCAAATGGGGTCATTCAGAACATGAAGCATTTAACTTGATAAAACAAGCAATTATAGATGCCCCATCTTTAGCAACGCCGAATTTTTCCTATCCTTTCACTTTATATACATTTTCCTTCGAAAAATCATATGCCACCATACTGACGCAAGAAAATCAAGATAAAGTTGAAGCCCCAATTGCTTTCTTTAGTTCAAATTTACAAGGAGCTGAATTAAATTACTTTGATGTTGAGAAATAGGCTTTTGTTGTTTTCAAAGCAATCAAATACTTTAGACCTTTCCTTCTCAAGACTCACACCAAAATAATAGTACCATTTCCAGCAGTAAGAAATCTTTTGGTACAAAAAGATGTAGGCGAAAAGAGAGAAAATTGGGTCATGGCCCTGCAAGAATATGATGCTGAAATTAAACCAGCAAATGTCATAAAAGGTCAAGGTTTCTGCAGGATGTTGGCAGGAGCATCAAACATATCAGAGTCGCGGTCTCCAGATAGTGAAGTACATATTTTTGAGGTAAACCTAAATGATTCTGAATCAAGATATGTTGATATCATTTTCTATCTAAAAAATGGATATGCCCCTCCACATTTGAATTACACAAATAAAATAGCCCTAAGGCTAAAAGATAAACAATATAAAATCGTCAATGATTTAATGTTTATAATGAATTATGATTTTGTTCTCCTTAGATGCCTTGAGAAATCTGAAGTAGAAAAAGTATTGCAGGAACTCCATGATGGACCAGCGGGCGAGCACTATGTAGGAGATGCAACAACACACAAAATTCTGCATGCTGGCTACTACTGGGCAACTCTATTTAAAGATGCACATAGTTATGAAAGGAGATGTAAGATTTGCCAAACTATTGTGGGAAGACAGAGAAAACCATCATTGCATTACAGTCGATCAACATTGATCAACCATTTGAACAATGGGGATTAGATATAATAGGTGATATCGTTCCTCATTCTTCTAAACAACATAAATATATTCTTACAGCTATTGACTACTTTACCAAATGGGTAGAGGTGGTTCCACTCAAGATAGCCAACTTTGAGAATATCATTGAATTTATAGATCAATTCATTATCACCAGGTTTGGCTTGTCTTCTACATTAATGTTTGATATTGCATCCTATTTCTCAGGTAATGCCATGACAGAATTTGCTCTTAAAAGAGGTTTCAAACTCAAATATTCTACTACTTATTATCCACAAGAAAATGGGTTAGCTGAATCAACGAACAAAAACATTATTAGAATTATTAAATGGACCATTGATCAAAATCAAAGAAACTGGCATAAGTCTTTAGTGTATGCTCTCTGGGCAGATCGAATAACTCGGAAAACCTCCATTGGCACTTGTCCTTTTAATTTAGTTTATGGGAAAGAAGTGGTCTTACCAACATCCAGTTATTCCTTCACTAGCCTTAGTTCAATTCATTGAAGAAACTCCTTCCTCATCCATGCAATTAAGACAACTACAAATTCTTAAACTTGAAGAGAAACGAGAAAAGGCCAGAATTACACATGTGCATCATCAGCAATTAGTGAAAGCCTCTTTTGATTCAAACTCAGTGTCTAGAAAATATTTTCAACTTGGAGACTTAGTATTAAAATGGGATAAAGCCCCTGATGAGAAAGGAAAGCATACTAAATTCCAATGGATGTGGCTTGGACCATTCCAGATTGTCGAACTCATTGGCCCATCAACTTTCATGTTATAAGATTTCGTAGGGAAAAGGGAGTCTTTAGTTGTTAATGCACAGATCCTTAATAAATATTTTCCATAGAAGATTATCTCTTCTATTTTTCTGTAGATCATGGTTTCAATTAAGTTTTCTTTTGATAATAAAACAAGTTGAGAATGTTCACTTTTGGTTTCACAAAAAGAATAGTTTCTCATTTCAATTTTGTTTTTTCACTTGTATAATTAGGAATGGTTAAGAAAATTAATCTCCATTTATGAAACATATGGTTTGTCATTGATGTTGGAGATGGTGTAGCCCCTTTTCTTCTTCACCAGCTTGTATTTCTTCTTCATGGCCTCTGTGATGGCCAAGTCATTGCTCTTCCCCTTCGAGATGTCTGCAGGATCCTCACCTTTGCATGGAAGCCAGGTAATGTGGTGAATCAAGTCTTTCATTATGGGGATGGGATCCTCCAACCACAAACACCCACCATGCACTAGGCGGAGCAGCTACCTGATGACGAAAATTGTTATTGGGGCAGGATGGAAATGTGTCACCAGAGCAGGTTTAACAACCCTACCTTTTCCACTCCATGCAACCACTTTCATGGCTCTAATTTGGTAACCCCAACCATGGTGTTTTTCTTGGGTTTCATTAGATGTGTGGTCTCAAGGTGAGGGAACGTTTCGTGGTTAGCAAGGTCCCAATCTTCAAATTTTAAGCTAGGCACCCATCCCAGGTGTGTGCCCTCAAAACTGATGTTGTTTGGGAGCAGTGGGGTCTAGAACAAGATCTTGCTTTCATCGAGATCCTTGGGCACTTTAGCCTTCCCCTCCCATAGGGGGATGTAAGTGGGCAGCTTTGTTAGAGGGTATGCAGGCTTAGTTTCCTCCTCCATGCCTTCGTCCTCATCTTCTTCGATGATAAGGTCCTCCAGGTCTTCCTCTTCCTCATCGGTTTCTATGGTAACGAATTTCCCCTTGTCCTCCATTGTTAGCCTAGTGCGCAGAGGGTTTCACATGGACACACATACAAGAACCATCACATGTTTTTCCTTCTTTGGCCTTGGTGTGCATGGTGATTTAGGGATTTCTGCTACAATCCTAGCACCTTCTGGGCCATCTCCCACAGTTAGGGCCTGCGCAGCCTCTTTGACGGTCATCTCTGTAATTTCCATAACTTCCTCAAATGCGGCCATCATGTTCATCCAGAAATATATCACTCACAAAATCAAGGGCTCAATCAACACTTGGTACAAGGAAAACATGGCTCTACTCAATAGCTTAATTCGCAAATGACCAAGTTTTATTTGCTGGGCAGCCCTTTGTAACCGTTCCCCCCAAATACGGTTCATTAATGCTCCCTTGGCAGCATATTTTCCCAAATCTTTCCCATAAATCGTGTCTTAAATGCCTGCCACCTGCTCCCTTCGATCTCAATTCGAGTATCACATCATGAATAATGACTCCAATGGTCACTTTTTGGCCAACCTATGCAGTTTCAAACCCTGTGACTCTTTCCTTCTACGCACAGCTCCAACATCACACAGCACCTGGGCAGAATAATTTATAGTCCCATTCCTCCTTTCAACTGCCTAGAGCGCTAAGACTAGATATCCTTCGGCTAGTCGAGTGGCTGTGCCACCTATATACGATTTCATCTGGTCATCCATCACTCTTCCTAGAAAATACCCACCTTTTATTGTTATTGGTGATGTTTCACACTCTATCATCTACAACACACCACCCTGGTTGATCTACTTAGTAATGTGCAGTCCAAGCCAAGGCATCAGACTGATCAATTCACAACGATAGTCCTCAAACTTGTCAGCATGATCGTGCGCACCCTGTTTTATCACCCTGGTATTTTTATCGAGAAAATCTTCCTTTATCTCATCCTCTAGCTTCTTGACTTCTGCTTCTACCAGAGTTCTTTTCTTCCTTAATCGCACCCTTTCCTTCTAAATTTCTTGGAGCCTAAAATTTCCGTGTTGGATTCCTTCCTCAAGTCCCAAGCATTCCGCTTCTTTTGGCTATGTAATCCCTTCTTTCAAGGCTCCGCGAACCGTCGTATCTACTAGTGCTACCATGCACGGGCTAGGCATTTCATGATCCATGGGGATTACAATGTTCAGTTCATATTCTAGCCTCAGAGGTGCCTGCACCGTCAGGTTCTTGCATGTGGTCCCATAATCCCAACCACTAGGATGCATAGGTCCTAATCAGTCCGCTTCGCATTGTGGACCTTATTCAATGCTTCACATACTTTGTTAAAGGCCTCTACATGGATAACCTTCTGTGCACTTGGTCTTTCCATACTCTATGGTTCCAACAGTAGGGGTCATTCATGCCATTGCCTTGGTCGCACCTGCTTACTTAGCACGTCTCCTAACGTGAAGACTATGTGCATCCATGGAGTTTTTGTACCATATGCTTGCATCCATCTGGATAGGTGGGTGCGCAGACCATTTCGTTTGGAAATATTATCTGTTAATTGCATCTGAGGCTTCCCAAACTGCATGTGCATCATTCTTCTACAGTTGCACCAGTCCTCAAAGCGTCTTCAGTGCATACCACACCACCTTGCAGGCATAGCACGTTGTACCCATTTCAGAGCATCAAAACGTTGTTGTTCTAACACTTCTCTTTCAAAATCTGTTCAGGAAGTCATCCACCTCACTTAACCCATCATATGTAGGCAGATCTCTTACCTATGTTGCTACACAGTGCAACGATCTCGTCATCATGTTGTAGTTTAGCATGGCTACCTCGTGTAATCGGTTATGCCATTGTTTTACCTCCTAGCCAGAATCTGATGTGCAGGAGCTTTTGCGCTCCCATGAGATTCATCCATCCACGGCCAGATTCACCTAGTCTTGCTCTCGCGTGGTTATCTTATAGATGCAGTCCAAATCATCACCACTGTTGTAGTCGTGCACCGGCTCCGTGTAGTGTGATCCTTATGCAGGGTCCAAAGGTACAACCACGCGCAGAGACCTTTTCTCAAAAATCATCTTGTGCTTCTTCAGATTTATCACCCCATTCATTTCAGTGGCCTAATATATTCCTAATAGTGCGAGGTAGCAATTATCGCCATCAACAATCTCTATCACTTCAAAATATGCTAACATGTTTGCTCCTTCGATATCCACTGTGATTCCCTGCAACCTCCACATAGGTAGGATCTTTTGCTAATTTTCCACTCACAATTGGATAGGAGACCATTGCAGCATAGGCCTTCCCATGCAATCCCATGTTTTCTTAGGCAAAACATTCACATTTGATCCTAGATCCAGAATTACTTGGTCCATCTCATACTCTCCAATATGCACTGTCAATCTCACTTTCCTTCTAATTCGCATCGTGTGCTTTCCAATCTTCTAGACTACACGCAGTTCTCCTAGTGCGGTCCCAGGCGCATCTATTTATGAGTTCCTACAACCCATTTAGAGCCTTGTTGTCACGCAACAACTTCATGCATGTTTCCAAGAACGTTGTGAGCATCGATGGGTCCATTTCCAATTCTGCTTTGTCTTTACTTCCTGAAGTGGAGGCATCAATGAAGCTCTTCTTAGCTTCCATGAAGGTTTCCTTAACGCACTCCAAATCAAACTTTGGTTTCTTCATTGGAGCCTTGTGAACCCAAGTACTTTCTTCAGGCTGCTTTCCTTTGTCATCCCCAGTTCTAATTCCACTTTCGAGCACAATATTCACATTAGGGTCTTCCTCGCGTGGCTCAGACCTCATCATTTGCAGGTTTTGAGTCAGGGGAGATTGGAGTGCTCCTTTATTGCACAACCTTGCTATCATTGTGGGACAATCCTTCATCTCATGATCAAATAATGTATAATACAAGCATGATGGTATCGTTGGATTCGTAGAAGTGCGGGCATAATGTCCTGGCCCTCCACAATTGTAACATATCAGTTATCTGCGACCTCTTCCTGGTCCTCCTCCACCTTAGCCTCGTCCACACCCCTGAAATCCAGTTCATGCCATCCCTGCATTTTGGTCAATTGGGCACGTTTCAACTTGAACTCTGTAGGTAGGGGTCCCATCCATCATCAAATTATAACTTCTACAGTTGCGCTCATCATGTCCCACTGATCTAAAGAAATTTTAAAACAATTGTTGTGAATTTTGCGTGTACTTCTGTAATAAATGGCAGTTATATGTAGCATGCTTTCATCCTATTTGACAGATCGTGCACCATAATGCAAGTGTCACACTTGGTCCTACTTGTGCCTCTGGTCTCAATGGAATTGGTCCTCCTCTCATGAGGTAATTCGCGGACACCGGGCACTAGTCCTTATCATGTCCCTGACTCTTTCATTTTACGCACCATACTTCATTGTGCACTTCCAGGCGAGCTGTCCTATCTTGTTTCAAACCTTGCATCTCAAGGCACATTTTTTTCAACTACATGTGGATCTGCTGAACTCCCAGGTTAGGATCTTGTATTGGTGTCTCATTCAGCCTCATCGCGATCTCCAAGGCCTCAGCCTAAGTTGTTAGTCATTGTTGTGACAGTGTGTTCCTTAGATGCGACATTAGTGATGCTACAAACCATGTGCAGTGTTTCCCATCCATCAAGGTCATATTAGCTTCACACATTGTACACTTCAGTCTCTGATCCAAATCCCAAGGGGTCTCACCTGGAAGCATCGCGATCTCCTTGAACCCATCTCTAACTTTGGCTCGCTAAATTCTTTATTCGGTGTAGCATGGATATCCGTGATCCCTGCATTTGGATTGTCATTGGAATGCTTAATGTACCAAGTCAGCACGTGATCCTGTAGATCCCTAACCAACGTCGCTTTCTTTATATTGTCATCCGTGACTCCCTGCGCTTCCCATATAGCTCTTATCATGAACCAAAACTGGTCTGAATCTTCATTCCCTACTCCATTGAACACTAGTAACTTTATTACGGTCGCCATGTTGCTTCACAGTGGTGGCAGAGGTGGTATGGGCAAAGATGGGGGTGAAGACGGTGAAACTACTGGTGGTGTGGGTAGGGGTGGTATGCGCGAATCCTCTGCCTTATCAAACTGATCGCACTTCTTGGTGAGACCTTCGCAAGCTCTTCCTCATCCCCTCACGGAGGTGAAATCAAGGGGCTAGTTTCTAGTTCTGTACTACCTTCGTTTCTGTAGATTCTTCCACTTCCTAGCCCCAAACATCAATTTATTTGCATAACTCATTTTTCACATAGTAGCATTTTAATCCTAGTGTTCAAAGATTTAACATACTTACCTTGTGACCCTTTGAGGAAGCATCGTTATGCCTTGCTATAGTTGACTAAAGTATCTACCACAAACTCAGTGATGAATCCCCCTATGATTCGATCGAGCTAGTGATCAACAATGTGCGATATTATCCTTCGATGCTTCCAATCTTTGCACCAATTCTAGAGTCCACACAATAGGTTTGTCGAGTTTACACCTTCCTTGACTATTTACTAGTTTTGCGATCCACTCATATAGCTCAGTGGGGAAAGATGCGAATAAAATTTTGTGGATCTCTGTATATAAGTAGAAGTATAGCCACTATTCCTTTGATAGTCATGGATTCCTATTTTCCCGTGTCATGAACTCGTGAATCTTTCTGTCCAACCAATCTTCAGTTCCTTTCTTTGTCGGATTCTAGTGATATGACATCAGACATCTCTATGCAGATCCAGGTCCCAACAACGGAACCTTTTGTTGGCTTGTAGGGGCCTGACCCAAGTTCAGAGTTAATTAGCCAAATAAATCCTTGTACTACTAGCCCTTTCGGCAACAGTCCATGGAGCGTGGACTGAGGTCTCACCCGAAGTAGTATGGGGGGGTGCTGGAACTAGGTTTCTGCACCCTTGAGATGTCTGAGGGTCTAGTTCTATCCAACTATTGATCCCTACACGCAGGTTACTTCACGCACTTCCCTATTCCTTGCACCCGGATACACTACCTTTGCGTAGCCCTAACCAGGGGTTGTGGAGCTTCTGCACTGCTAGAGCAGTGCTCTCTGCTATTCCCCTAAGATGCACCTGAGATCTTACTTATATTCTTATACCAGTTAATTATCTTCACGTAAATGGGTGTCTTATGTTATATTTATTTATACAACACATTCATATGAGTTTGTGCAACAAATAAATAGTACACTTGCAATTTATATCATAACAGGAAAAGATACATAGAAATATGGTAAACTCCTCTTTATTAATTCTTCCAATGGTTACAGACTCAACCTGCCATGTGCACTCAATTGTAGGGGTCCACACACTTAGCTGCAGACTACTAGGCCTCTGCGCACTCAGCTGCAGAGCCTTCTCCTACGCTACAACCCAAAGACACCCTTTACACTTTGACTCAATCACTTAGACTTATCCTGCTTCAATTCTTAGTCATACTACCTTCCCTATCTTCTACACTTAGAGCCTCACTCTGTTTATACAATCCCATGGTCCACATACCATGGGTAGGTCTATCAAGCTAAAATTACATTAAAAAAACAAGGGTAGACAACCCTGTGACTCTATTATAACTTCGTGCTCCATGCCCACAATTCGCGGAGCTTTTACAAAGGACTTGGTCAAAAATTGGGCTTTAAGCCCCAAAACATGCCTTTGGGGGATTCCATTCCCAACAATATCTTTTTGGATGCATTTGAAAGGGAGGTACTAGAAAAGTAGTGCTTCCAAGCATTGGACTGGGCCCTACGCGCTATGCCTGCAAGATGATGGGGTACACACAAGGGAAGCTTTGATGACTGGTGCAAATGCAAGAGAATGATGAGAACTTGCTTTGGGAAGCTGAATATGTGAATGATAGACAAGTATAATGGGCAAGATGATCTACACATGCATTTGGCCAAATGGACCCAGGCTTATGGAGAAAAGCCCCAACCTGAATGGGTGCACTTGTTCTACCACACCCTGGATATTGTCCCGATGAATTGGTATCTAGAAATCAAGCTCTGCCATGGGACAGGTGAATGGGATATCTTGCATGAGGGATTCATGATGACATTCAATTTTGAGGATGAGTTTCACAATATTGATGAAGTGCTACAAGAAGTGAAAGCATCAATCTTTAGGATACCATAACATCCTTTAGACCTAATTTAGCCTGAATGGGCTATTCATTTGAGTCACAATCTAGAATGTTATAATGTAACTACTTGTTGATGCCTCGAAAATTGTTGCATCAACATCGGGGAAAACCACCCGATCCGGACCTTAATGCAACTCCTTTTCTGTTTGGGATGGTGGCTCTAACTGGATATAATGGGACTAGCTTCCCAATGATGAATAAAAAGGGGATGGATAAGTGACTGGTTTTCTAATAAGTGATAATGGATGGATGACTTAATCTAAAGAGCGAAAATACAAATAACTATTCTATCTCGGGAAATTTCTATTCTTAAGTGCAAAGTTTGATGATCTTTGTTCATTAATAAGCATATTGATGACTCTATTCAATAAACATAGACATTCATCCATATAATAATTGCTTTGTTCAAATAGTTGAACAAAGTAATTAATAAAACATTGTTACACTTGTCTTTTATAAATTACTGATACATGTATGACTAAAAGAAAAGCATCCTGTAAACATCCAATAGTGGAAAGTATAATGAACGATGTTGAAACACATGCATATATTCAATAATAGCAAGAGTAATCAAATAACAATTCACATAAAATGAATGAATTCAGACATAGATAGTAGTACCATATTTCGCTATTGACTGTTGCTTCCATTGAAGGTACCATATCTATTGAGAATTTTGAGGAATCATGCAACCACCAAATTCTACACATCATCGCCCCAGCGTAACAATAAGGAGAACATAATGAATCGACAGAGTACTTACCCGAGGACTCATGTTTATGTCTTGCGGGGTTCTGTCTCCATTCCTATATAGGTGTTGATTCAGTTTCATTTTCATCTCTAAACTTCTCCAGAAATGATTTGTTATACTTCTTTTGTGGCTCCGGAAAATGGTACATTTGTCTCAAATCATTGGGTTGAAACGAACCAAAGACTCTCCCGTCGACTGTGCAAAATGTTCTGTTTGTAATCGGGATTTCCTCAACTTCCCACCTTACTACATCTGTGTATGGAAGAATTTGCTCTCGAGCCGCTATTCGGTGTAAGTAAGAATCGGCTAAATCCTTTAGGGTAGCCTCGGACTTTCGGTTTGAACCTGCTGTAGCTTGTACTAATACTACTTCAGGCTCTTTAGCTTCAACTAGATTATAGATTCTCTACCAAGTAGTATTGCCGAGACAAAGACATGTAGTGTATGAGATCAATCCTTTTTTACTTGGTCCTGAATCGGCAGTAGATTGTCCTATTACTGCGAAAGCTGAAGTTGTTCCAATTTTTTTAGATTTCTTCCCAATTTGGCCTAAATTTGCTACTTCGGAGGAGCTCTGCGCAGGAGATAAAATGAACGTAATGCAGAGAATAGGTGGTGCAAACCAAGTATGAAAGAGTTATATCAATCAATGAATAATGAAGGATTAAAATAATATTGTCGTGGATACAATCTATGAATAGATTTTGGCATAACTGCTCCATTAATTGGCCATTTAAACCTGTCAATCATTTAAATGCTCATCATATCGTTTATTCACTGAATAGTTCATTTAAGCGTGGCTTTGATTTTTTGGCGGTTGATCACAAGTGAATCACTATCGGGAATAGAAAGGCTTTTAATAATAATTTAACATAATATACCCAAGCCTTTACAATCCTTTTTGAAATTCGCGCTTAGCTTTATCACAATCGAAGATCGGAGGAATGCTCGAGTTTTTACATTTGTGTCATTGCGAAATCCCCGATTGCTGATAGCAATAAAGCTAATTCTCATCAGGAGTTTTTAGAAGGGAGCCTTTTGTTGCATGTATGTTATATTCCTTGATCGCCAATAGCGATATCGCATCGGAGCATAGAGAGAGGGCCTTTTGTTACAATTGCTTACTTTTCCTGATATCCGATAGTTATTCGCTTGTCGCATCAGGGCAAACCAATGGGTCTTTTTGTTATGCATCCTTTGTTATTGTGATATGCAATCTTGCGATCGCTTTATCGCAATAATAAAGAATTATTCATTTATTTTTATAAAACCGATTTATGTTCATTAAAAAGGTTTATAATGTATTATTTCTTTTCGAACCTTTTGAGGAATGATAAGTTGATACCAATTTTATTCATAAATCTAAAAGGGACCCATTTCATATTATAGTTTGAAAGTAA
>APFE031188580.1:0-12066 GCA_000404065.3 Pinus taeda
TTTTATCTCTATGTAAATTTAATGTAAAATTAAATGAAAATTAAATTATATTTACAAATCTTTAATATATAAACCATTTAAATGATAAGAAAAATGTAAATAATAGATCTAATAAGGACTCTAGAAGGTAATAAAGTGTCCAAGAATATGCTCTATATGGCTTATCTTTCTATGGATTATCTTTCTATGATATGTTTATAAATTGTATGTAATACTAAATTTAAAAGGTATACTCAAACATCATCTTTAATCTAAATTTATTTATTTGTTTATTGATTTTTTATGTACTTTTTTTTATTAAATCAAACCAAGAGTTTATTGGCAACAACTTTATATATGATTTTGATTATAGTAACAATTGTATATTTTAATTATAATTTTTTTCTTAATTGTATATATGATCGACAAAGTTATTTGAAATAAAATAAAGTTGGAAAAAATAAAAATAAAAAACAATTTAGCAAAGCCCAAAAAATAAAACCATATTAATTTTTCTTTTTAATTTCCTAACTTACATTTTTTTTAGATGGACAAACCTCAAAGAAACCCTCAATACTCTTCTATTGCTAAATGTTTGTGTGTAAAACAAATGTGTTTCATACATGCAGATAATTTTGACCAATTCTTATTGCTACATTACCACTAAAATATTTCCCAAACCCCATCCTCTATAATATTATCCTTGCAATTGATAGGGATGTGAAACACTCAAGAAAAATGTAGCTAAAAATTCTTCACGTTACAGACTACCATCTTCACCATGACAAAATGTAAAGGAATGGATAAAAAGTGAATTATAGAATACAAACTGAAAACCGCGAACACATTGTACATAGGTGAAGTGACAACTCACTTAAATCACTGAAACTGAAATTTTTTTATGTTCTTCTTGGGTGAGGTAATGGGACATCACTATTGGCAGTGTTATGCTAGCGACGAGGCTTGGGCCTACATCATAATTCAGACAAAAGTGCAATATGATCATATGAACACTCGCAAGAGGGAAGATCTATCTCTTTACGCAAGATCTCCTCATCCAAAATATCTAACAGAGACTCGTCCATAAGTGAATCCGTTGTATACAAAACATAGTCAACAATTTCAAAAAAATGTTTAGTATAGTTGGTGAATAAAGGTTCATTTGTTGTAAGGTCCATTCTTCTTTGTTGATGGTCTAAACCTTATGTTATTCCCACCATTCTTGTAAAGGAAGAATAGATACTAACCAGAGGTAGTTGGTAAAAAACTTGCTTGTCAGAGGTAATATATCAAGGGGATTTGTTGTTCAGTCTGGATGTGAGGATTCAACTTTTCCCATCGCAGAAAGTGCATTGGGAGAACTTGCAGGAATTGAGTTCAAATCACCACAAACTAACACATGTATGTCTACACTGGTAGCTATTTTCTCTAGTCCTTTAAGAAGAGTATGAACCTGCGAGAGTTTGACATCCTTGAGATCTAGATTTCCATTTGTGTGTATTAGCCATAGAAATAAGTTGAAGAAAGGAAATGCAATGCAAGAAATTGGGTTGAAGAAAGGGGACTTTAGTGAATCACGTGTCACAAAAAAAACAAAGGAACCTCAACCACTATTACATGGGATGTTTGAAAGACGTACATTGGGAGATTGGTAGACATGAAAGATCTATTAGAAGACGAAAATGAGCAAAAAGAAGCAGAAAATATTGAGGAAGAAAACAATGATGAAACTCTAGAGGACGAAGAGTTTGGATTACGTGACATTGTTGATTAAATTTAAGTTATGCTTGGAAATCAAGCTCATTTTTTGTCACTATTAACTAGTTATACTTGCAATGTTTTGACTTTGATATTTCATGAGAAGAATATACACTCAATTAAGGTTGTTATGTGTTCAATATTTGTAATATGTGATTTTCGCATTAATTTTTAAGTTAACCATTATTTTTTGAAAAAAAAAATGATTATTATTTTTTTTTTACATGAAATTCATAAAAAAACTATTATTTAACTATTTTTAGTTAAAATTTTCGTATAAAAATTGTGATTTTCACATGTCAATTGTAGCAAAAAATATCAAAACGTTTAGTTTTTTAATTATATTTATGTTTAAAATGGCTATTTTTATGTCAATTGTTAGAAAATATTGTTTTTTAGAAACAATTATTTCTTGTGGATTGAAAAATTAATTAACAATCTATAAATATGTAGAATATTGAAAATTCAAAATATCAACTTTCTTCTTTAAATATGCGAAACAATAAAAAGCTCACTACAAAAAAATAAAATTAAAATAAAAAAAAGAAAATATGAAGAAAAAGACCACTTCAAAAATTATTAAGTTCACAAAATAATTTTTTACATTTCATACATTAGAAAATTATAAAGTTAAAAAAGAAAAAAAAAAAGAAAAAAACAAACAAACAAACAAACAAACAAACTTT
This sequence comes from Pinus taeda, assembly GCA_000404065.3. NCBI lineage: Eukaryota > Viridiplantae > Streptophyta > Pinopsida > Pinales > Pinaceae > Pinus > Pinus taeda. The sequence goes on from APFE031188580.1 coordinate 2,424, forward strand.
TAAAAAAAAGATCTTGTGCAGAATTACCACGTTTTTAAATCAGCATGAAAAACACTACCATTATAAAACACAATGTACATACAAAAATTTATAGTGCCAAAAACTAAGCTTTAAAAAACGCATGTGTGTTCTGCATAACCCATTTTCGAAATCGGGTCACTTTTTTGCTATCTCTACAAAACGAGTAACAATATGGGTTCCTGTTTCAAAGTTTACATTGTTTATGCAAGACTTGTCTATTAAGGGGCGACAAATTTAAAAGTTGAAAGCTCAGCTTAAAAACCTCCCAGAGCTGAAATTAAAAATTGATAATATGTATGTGTTAGAGCTTCCAAAGGCTCACAAATTAAATCAGAGAATTGAAGTTTTAGAGAATGACTCTGTCATTGCATAGACAATTGCACAGGAAAATGAGAACTTTTGGGCAGAAATTAACGAATTTATGACTGAAATTTGACCTTCCATTGAAATTATTTTCAAGCAGGAGGAATTTGTATATAAATCAAAAGAGGTCATTGAAGGGATAAAGGAAAACATGGGTTAGAAGCCAAGTGAAGCTACCGCCTTAATAAGAACCTTGAATTCAAAGACAAAAGAAGAACATGAAGAATATGAGATTACAGAGAAAACTGAGAGAATACTTGAGGTAAGAATATTTCTTACAGAAAGGAATCTAATCTTATTGTTAAAGAATAAATGTCATAATTTGGAGTGTAGCATTCAAAAATTCCAAAAGAAATCCAACATACTGCATGAAAAGGGGCTTCCAGGTTTAAAGGGAATTGGAGATAAATTAGTTCAGCTAGATGATTATCAGCAAAAGCTTTATTCCATAGCAAGAGATAAATCTAAATTTTCCAACATAAAGGGAACTATTACACGTAAAGTTTTCATGGAAGGTTTGAAGTTTGACTTACTTATCAAACAAAAAATAAAACATCTGTTTATAGTCAAGCCTACTTTCTAGAAATATACTGAGGTGGATGAAAACTATAGAAAGTTAATCAAATTCTCCACCACAAATGAAAGCAAGTGGGATAAATTATGTCAAATTCTTGAATAAATAGGTATTCATGTCTAGCAGCAAAGCAACAATTTTTTAAGCTGAGTCATCACCAGAATCCTCAAAGTTATTTCCAGAGAGATTCAGTAGTTTAAGTTTTTCTATAGTCCGTACTATTTTTGTAAACAATTTTTTAGGATATTTTGTAGAAACATATTGATATTTTAAATCAATATATTTTGATAAATTTGTATAAATATTTCATATTTTGAAGTACAAAAGGCTGGAACTTGTATGAAGAAAGAAAATATTTGATGTAAGGATGCGCATGTAATGAAGTGATCATTTCCATTAATTTACAAAGCTTGTTCTAGGATTCCTATGTCACACAATTCGTGAAGTTTCCTCTCTTGTAAAATGATTATTTTTCCAGTTTTCCATATGTTCTTTCTGTCTCTATTGTTTAAAGAAGATTAAGGGTCGAATTTTTTTAAATACACTGTGCTCTGCCTTATAAACAATATCTATGTTTTCACTCTGATATTAAATATAGAATTCATCCTAGTGTGCTCTATGTTTAATTGAATCTAAATATTTTCATCCCATTCATTCCATAAATGCTCTAAAGATATAAAAGCTTGCCTACCTTTCCCTATTACATCTATTCTGACATTCTTGTATTTGATCAACCTAAGACTTATGACTCCATTTCCCAATCGATTTTCCTCACAGTTTCAACCAAACCTATGAAAAAACCAAACTCAAAACTGAATGACCTAACATCTCAAGACAACAATTATAAATCATATAAGAGATCCCTCTTTGAAGTTGGAAGGGATAGATCCCAACATCCAAAATGGTTTTTTGCTTACCTCTGGGATTGTCTCACACCCTTGGGAGTTTACAGAGTTAAAACATTTTGGCGACCGTACTGGGGACTTCACACAAATCTCATATAAATTGAATTTTTCCTTGGTAAAAAATTATTTCAGAGCTTAAAGACTATTTCAAGTGTGTGGCTATTAAATAGATGTTATTAAGGGTGTTTTGCACCTAAATTTTGTACATAGTTCTATTTGTAAATAATCTATTACAGATTTAGCTCCTAGAATGATATACACTAGAGCTCATCCATATCCTAAACCACCAAAGTCGTAGATAATCCTCAAAAAATTATTAGAAAGAGGAGTCTTACTGAGAGCCAAGAAAGTAATAATCCATTGGCCATAGTTAATTCTCTCCATGAAAGTTTTTTAACTGTTGAGGATATTGAATTTGACTTACCTTTTGAGCATAGCCTTTGTCATACCAAGTCAGACACTTTTTTACCTAAGATAGTTTTTGATGAAAGTATTTTGAAACCTTATATCTCAAAGCATCAACCTATTAATCCAGACTCTGATGAAGATGTTGTAAAATAGTTATTAAGATTGAAGTTTTGGTCACCGAACTAGATAAGGCTATGCACAAAGTTGTTATTCATCAACGACCTAATTCTTTAACTTCTTCCTCTACGGTGATTCCTCCTATTAGTACTTCTCCTCCAGTAATTCCTCCTATTAGCACTGTACCCATTTCATTTGCTATCCCTACCACCACTACATCGACTCAACAAAGTACAATCCCTCCCCCTTTAATACCCTCCATATCCACACCTATTGTAGTTTTATCATCTTCTCATTCCCAATTACCTATCATGGAAACTCGTTATGCCCCCTAGTCCTACTTGGAAAACTAAATGGCGTGCCGCAAGATTATCATATCTAAATACCTCAATTTGATGGCACACGGACAATCACTACTCAACAACATATAGACAAAATGAATGATTATTAATATTTGCAAGAAATTGATCATGATGATGTGAAGATGAGACTGTTTTCCCAAAGTCTCACAGGAGAAGTTAAGAAATGGTTTAAGGCATTGTGAGTTGCCTCTATCCCAAATCTCACACAATTTCACCAAACATTCCTCCGAATATGGGAAGTAAAGAAGACTCCTCTCCAAATATTGGCTTAATATGAGAGTATAAAGGGAGCCTCTAGTGAAACAATCCAAGACTATTGCACTAGATTCAATAACATTTCCAATTCTATCCCCACTGCAATACAACCCCCACCATGACTAACTCTGATCAAATTTCCAGATGGTTTTGATCCAGACATGTCTTACCAATTGAGGGAGAGAAATCTTGTTATCCTTGAAGAGATTCAGAGGAATGCAGTCAGTGTGGAGGCAAACTTGTTGGCAAACAGAGCTAGGTTAAAGATTGAGAGGAGAGCCACTATTAAAGAAGAACCCACTTCTTCTTCATCATGTGCTAACTTGGATACCTTAGTTAAAACCATGGAAATAATGATGGAAAGGATAAGTTTAACTGAGAAGGATCCTCTAAGGGAAAATAAAGGTGTTCCTCGAATTATAAATCCTAATTTTAGGAAAAATCAACCTTAAATTAAATAGAGAGAACAAGGAGGCAAAATTGATCAGCAGCAAGTTAGACCTCATTTCCAAGAGAACTATGCAAATGAAGAAGCTGAGGTACCAGAGGATCTTGAAAAAAATAAAATAAACTTATTTAAGGAAAGTGAAAATGACAACATTTTCTTAACTAAAGAGGAGAAAGATTTGTTCTTGCTATCATAACCAGAGGTCATCCGTTTAGAGTCGTATGATTATTAACAAGGATACCAAAATTCTATCATGGAGGTGCACAGATAATACAATTTGAGGAGTAAAAAGGCTGTTGAAAATCCTCCCAAGAAAATTCAGAGTGACACCCCTTCTACTAGCCAGCCAAAGGATGATTCTCAAAAGGAGACTTCTAAAAAATAAGGTGTAAATATCAAATAAATAGATAAACCTCATACATATTTCAGTATTGAAAATGAATTATTGAAGGTAAAAGTTTCTATTCCTATGACTAAATTAATTAACAGAAATGCATCTAGATTTCATGTCCTGAAAGGTCTGAAGATAGGGGATGGGATGGACACAATTAATTTAACTGATGACTAACATGAGTTATTGTTTGGGCCTGAAGTTGAAGGAAGTCTCAAGATGGTAGTGTGCCACCTATCTATATTAGTTTGAACATTCGTGAACATTGAGTCTGGTGCTTCACACAATCTTATGCCTAGAGGCATCATGGAGAAGCTAGGATTAGACACAACAAGACCCTACAAAGATTTATATTCTTTTGATTCGAGCAAAGTGAGATGCTTAGGTCTCATCAAACATTTGTGTGTTACTCTAGTCCAAATACCAACAAAGAGTGTGGTAATGGATATTGTAGTGGCGGACATACCTCCCAAGTATGGAATGTTGCTATCAATATCATGGGGAACAAACTTACAGGATACGTTGCAGATGGACATGACCTATTCTACCATTCCCGTTTTTGGTTAGCATAAAAGGTTATGTAGGGAAACATTAATGATATATATGGTGAGCAGCCAAGACAAACTAAATAATTACCCCATGTATTATGTGCATTCAAATATGGACTCCTTTATTTTGTATAATGATGAATGTGTAGATGAAGATGTGTCACACTTGGAAGCTGAATTGACCAAGAGAGAGGAGATAAAATTAGATACTAGGAAACAAGATGAAGAGGGAGAAGCCCTTTGGAACATGGATTTTGATGGGGCTGTGAGCAAGGAAGGAGCAAGGGTAGGTGTTTGGATCTCAAACTCACAAACAAGTATATCAAAGGGACATTCTTAGAAGCTTAACTTTCAATGTACAAATAATATAGTTGAATATGAAACACTGCTTTTAAGACTGAAAATTTTGAAGAGGTTGGGAGCTAAAAGGACTTCAACACATGGGGATTCTGAACTCATCATTAACCAAATTAAAGGTGAGTACTCGACTAAACACCCTAGACTAAGGGCCTACATAAATGCAGAAGGCCAACTTGTACTCATGTAGGGTTGACGAAAATATGGGTTTCCAACTTGTAAATTCAATATGTTATTAATGAATAGGAGTTAGAAGGTGATTAAATACTCAATGAAAAGGGCTTGAAATCCTGTACACTCTCATGTTATTGACTTCTTGAGTTGGTGATCCCTTTGACATCAATAACAAGTATTTTTCCAACATAAGGAATATGGTTTCAGTGGCCCATGCTATTAGATGTTGTGCATTACATTTGATGAAGCTTTTTAAAATCTTGGGGGTTCTCCATTGTAATGGGCCTAAGTTGAGCAAAGGGTTCACTTGGCTAGGCTAAAATTGGTTGGCTTGGCATGGATGCTTTTAAGCCATGGGGCATTATAGATCTATTATTTGTAGTTAGTTTTCCCACAAGCATTTCCTAACTAAAATATGGTGTTCATGTCAATTGTATTATTTTTGTGGTGTGTTTATCAAAGCTAAGAAATTATGGCTTCTGAAAGGAGGTGATGGTTGCAATTGCCAACACATGTATGTTGAGGTTGAAGATAGCATAAATAATCCCTAATTGGGATTTGAACTGCATATGTGAAGATTGAGAGGACATAGAGGTCCAACAAGGTGAAATGCAACAACAAAAGTGAAATTTGATGAGAACAACTAGTGTGAGAAAATGTGTAAATGTGAAAGAATGAAAAAATGGTTTCCAAACAACAATTAAAAAAAATAAAAATTACTTGGAGATGAATTTTGTAAATTACATATAGTTGGGCATACAACTATAAGATGTAGTTAGGCATCCATACCCATACCAATAAAATCTCAAATAGACCTAAGTGATAAGGGAAACGAGCATGAATATTTCACTTCTCAAATTTAAAGGGGGGAATGTTAGTGTAAATTTGACTCCATGAAAAATTCAAATTTGTTAGGTCTAGGTACATCATTTTGGTGGCCTATGATATTAAAGAACATGGATTGCATGTGAGGAAACCTTTTAAAATTGAAGGGATTCTCCATTGTAATGGGTTTGAGTTGAGAAAAAGGCTCACTTGGCTATGCCTAGAAGTTGGTCGGCTTGGCTACATTTAAGTAAGGAATTTATGCATTTAAACCATGAAGAATAGTGGATCTTTTATTTGCTGCTACTTTTCTCACAAGGGTTTCTAAGGTAAAATATGGTATTCATGTCCATGTATTATTGTTGTGATGTGTTTATCATGTATTTATTTCTCTGTTTTTTGCTAACAAAGTTGATTTGTAGCAATAACCCTATAGCAATCTATGACAAGGACTTGTAGTGATCCATAACATGTGTGTAGTGATTTACATCATGGATTTATAGTGCCTCTTGCAACAACAATCCTACTGATACCAAAGATCTCTAGCGACTCCAACTTGGTTGATGATTTAACATAAATAAATACAAAGTAAACAAATATTTAATATACAATTTAATCAAAATGTGATAGCAAACTATAGAATCTATGATAAAAAAAACATCTTCAACCTTGACATCATGACTTGAGCATAAACAATGTGAAAATACAAGAGTAAAAAATGATGTTCACAACATATCGCACACCAAACACACTAAACATCATATACAACAAACATAAAAAAAAATGTCACCCCCTAAAACTAAAAGCACACTACTTGTACATAATTCTACCATAATTGTCAATGGAAGAAATTCTAAACTAACTATCAATAAACTTGTTAAAATCGCTATCAACATTGAACTTCTCTAAAAAGATGTAAACATGTCGTATGGCTAAGGCCAACAATTCCTTCCTTTCATTTCTTTAACACCATCATTATATTTTTCATTATCCCTCACCAAGTTAGTGTTTCAAAAACTAATAATTCTAAACTGAAGCAATTAGGAATTCTAAATCAGCCCAAAAAAGGCGGTCTCACACAAGAGCATCACGAGATCCTTCACCCATTTGTCATGATTGTCCATCTCGGCTCTCTTTCTCAGCTCCTCCATGATGGCGTTCTCAGGGTTGATCTCCATCATTTTATGGCTGGACATGTAGGACGACAGCAAGTGGAGTCCACTATGCGATCCGAGACAGCAAGGGGAGTCCACTATGCGATCCGAAACCACTACCTTCTCCACCTTGTCACCCAAGATGTCCTTCATCACTTTGCACAGGCTCTCAAATGAGGTTTTCTTCTCTTCCCTCTTTTTCTTCTCCTCCTCTGTCTCTGTCTCCTCCAGCTTCAGCCCTTCTTTCGTAGCAGAAACAAGCTTCTTCCCGTCATACCCCTTGAGCTGACCTACTGCGTACTCATCGACGGCATAACCCTTCCTCTTCAGTCTCTCCAGGAACTTGGCATACTCATCTTTGTTCTGGCTGTCTTCATGTATCCCCAATTTCAAGTTCTTCGAAAACGCCTCATAGAACTTGGCATACTCCTCTTTGTTCTCCGCGATCTCGTTGAACATTTCAATACAATTCTTTAACAAAGTCTTCCTAAATACCTTCAGAAACTTGTTCTGCTGCAGTATTTCCCTGGAGATATTGAGGGGCAGATCGTCAGAGTCCACCACACCTTTCACTTCCTCAATATCCCCTTCATCTTCATCTTCTTTCTTCTCCTCTGCCTCCTCTTCGTCGTCGCTGACCTCCTCATCTTCATCTTCATCTTCCTTCTTCTCCTCTGCCTCCTCTTCGTCGTCGCTGACCTCCTCATCTTCATCTTCATCTTCCTTCTTCTCCTCTGCCTCCTCTTCGTCGTCGCTGACCTCCTCATCTTCATCTTCATCTTCCTTCTTCTCCTCTGCCTCCTCTTCGTCGTCGCTGACCTCCTCATCTTCATCTTCATCTTCCTTCTTCTCCTCTGCCTCCTCTTCGTCGTCGCTGACCTCCTTTTCGGTAGTCTTCTCAGTCCACAAATAGATGGGATAGCTGATGAACTCGGAATGCTTCTTGACCAGATCCTTCAGCCGCCGCTCCTCCAGGTACTCCACCTGCCATCCCCAACCAAGCCATGCCCTTAAATTTAAATAAATGCACAGGAAATGTTAAAAGAAACAAATTGATGAAACATATTAGAACAGGGCATGTTTATAGTACCTGGTCTTCCTTGAGAAACAGAGTAATTTTAGTTCCCCTGCCCAGGGGCTCTCCGTTAACGTCTCTAGTAACAGTAAACGACCCCCCAGCCTGGGATTCCCAAACGTATTGCTCATCGTCGTTGTGCTTAGTGGTAACAATCACTTTCTCAGCCACAAGGTAGGCTGAGTAGAAACCCACGCCGAACTGACCGATCATGCTCACATCCGCCCCGGCCTGTAGAGCCTCCATGAACTCCTTGGTCCCCGATCTCGCAATGGTTCCCAAATTGTTCACCAAATCTATGCATTGCAAATCAGAAAATTTCACACAAAACACCCACTATAATATAATCTCAAGATTGATTAAACTAAACATAAGCATACAATCATAAGAATCATATATCAGAATTCTAGTGTACTTACCCGCTTTACTCATGCCTATTCCGCTGTCAATAATAGTGAGGCACTTGTTAGCCTTGTCGGGCACAAGCCCAATGAAGAGCTCCGGCTGAGCATCGAGCTTGCTCTTATCCGTCAGTCCTTCGAACCGAATTTTGTCCAGCGCCTGCAGCCATTGCCACAAACAATAATCAGCATTTAACATATTGGCATGTGATTATTGATGAATCTAATTTACTAGGATGAATTGCTGATTCATCCTATTTTACTGCCCTGTAATCAAAGCTTCGAGCCCCACCTAATTCTCTGAAAATATAACCCTACACTTTGGATGGGAAGGGAATGGAAGTTCAAAATTAATAAATCTTAAATTTCATACTTACATCGGACGAATTGCTGATGAGCTCCCGGAGGAAAATCTCCTTGTTGCTGTAGAAAGTGTTGATGATGAGGCTTAGCAGCTGATTAATTTCAGCCTGGAAAGCGAAGGCCTCCACCTCGCCGCTATGCATGTTCACGTCCGCCATTGGAATTAGAATTGCAATTGCGACGAATCAAAATAGAATAGAACAGTGAACCAGACAAGTATTCAACACTTTCAGATCGCCGAAAACAGAAATCTCTTCTAAGATATATCAGAAACTCCGCCGATATCAATCTTTCGCACAAAACGTTGCCAAGGCGTACTTCTAATGCTTTCCTCACCCAAGCCACAGCCTTATTATATCTGATTCTACGACTCCACGATCGTTCCTATCTATGAACGTCGAATGAGGCTTTGGATGTCTCTAGAATCCTTTGGCCAATCTCGGGGCTTCGCAAGAGTCCACGTATTTGACCACGGGTTTGCCCTTTAGGTAAATAGGGTCTTGGTTTGTCTTTTAGGTTAATTTTCCATGATAGCATTAGTTAATTTCAAGGGTATTGAGGAGAATTGACTCTCTCATCTCCGATCCGTGAGGTACTCAACAATTTTGAGAGTCCACCTAGTTAATTAACCCTTGGCTTTATTAATATATATTAATATTAATTTAGTAATATATATTAATAATCGGTGAGGTACTCAACAATTGAGAGTCCACCTAGTTAATTAACCCTTGGCCTTATTAATATATATTAATATTAATTTAGTAATATATATTAATAGATTTATGATAAGAATTGGTAGAGATTAATATAAATTTATTTTGAAGAGGAACCTAATTTTTCAAAATATTATTTTTATACTAGATTATAGTGAAAATGCTTCCACTCTTAATTAGATTTGAAAA
>APFE031188586.1:0-13357 GCA_000404065.3 Pinus taeda
AAATTTTGTGTCAAGTTTTGCACCATATTTGATAAATGGATGCAAATAGCACCAAAAATGGGCTCTAGATGCAAAAAAAGAAGTAAAAAAGGATGCTAATCACAGGGTTTGTTGTAGTGTATTGGTCCAGTCAACTTGCTGATTGCTCCCTTGTGCTTGTTTAGTGGTTGTTAATCGTTTCATTGCAGTGTTTGAGTGACCTACCTCTTTTTCACTTGAACTCTGCTTTGTTTCTCTTTGGGCCTAGATTACACGGCTCATTTGTGTCTTTGGGACTTTTCTTGTTTTTGAAGGATTACTTTGTGATTTAGGGATCTAATTGTGCTTGTATTGAGTGGAATTTTCTTGTATTTACTCTTTCATTATCATTTCTCAAAGTTTGTTTAGTGCATCTTGCCATCAACATAAAAAGAAAAAAAAATCTCTTTTGCTTTGTATTAGTTAATGTGAATTAGAGCTTTTCATTGTTATTAGTGATTAGTGACTTTGAAGAAAATTTTTTAAGTTCCATTAGCTACATTAGAGATATTGTTGGTTGTTGTATGATCATTTTTCTTGTGTGAAAGCTCTCAAACTCTCTTGTAGCTAGCATTCATCGAATGAAATGATACATTGTGGCATATAGTTTGCATTTAGGAAATTTTGAGACATTACATACGGTAAGGCCTGAAAACTGAAACATAATACAAGATCAACTTTAAAATTAACTGAATGAATCTAACAACACATTGGAACATAACGCACACTGTTTAGAGGTCTAGGCTAGAGACGTGCTCCGGTGTCATTAAACCTAGTCACTTTTGTTTCCACTCAAGGTTGGGTGATTCCTACTTCTGTGACTCAATAGTGGTGTAGTATGGAATTGTGCTCCCACGTACCGTCGAGTATATGGGGAGACTCCACTAGGTTATCATCCTCTATCTATAGGAAGCTGTGTCTACCGCCTTACGACCCGTAACACACCGAACACAACATTCGGGAAGATTGACTGTCGTACGGAAAGTCCTTGGTTTTCATATGATTGCCAAGGTGTATATGCAGTGTTACGGATTGTCTAGTAAACCTTTTGCCTAGTTCTCCAGAGTAGTCACTTTTGATCCTTTTCAGACTCCCTAAAAGAAAAGGCTCATCTGAGCATTTGTCACTTCAGGCTCATTAAACATTCGAAGGTAACTAGAGTCATCTTTTTGTCCTTTTCGCGACTCTTTAAACATGAAAAGGTCAAGTTATGTCCTTGTGTCTTAAAATTTATTCGGCCACGTTCACATTTACCCTGTTAGATCTTGTTTGCGTTAGCTTGAGTAGGGTCCTTTCTCGTCAGTTTGCCTAGGATTTTTAAATCGAATCATCTCGGCGGAATCATTGATCCCGTCTCCCATTCCAAGTGACCAAGGGTCTCCTTCTTCTGCTACTCCTGAGACACCGGTTGGTAGTGGTACTCTCCCTATTATTCCAAGTATCCAACTGTTGAACTCTCGTGCTCCAGAAGACAATTTTTATAATATCCATTGCAACCCTATTTGGGAGCCTTCCAAAGAGGATACGCCTATCACTCCTCTTGGTGTTTCGGTCCCAATGTCTTCCTCTGATATGGATGAAACATCCCCCATCGTGAGTGAAGCATCGGTTGCGACGAGTGTTGAAACTCCTATCTCGATCGAAACCCCACCCTTCAGTGTCACCCCTCTCAGTGTCACGTTGCCCTTACACTATAGCGCTTTAAGGGATGTTATGGGTTCTAGGAACTCCTCCTCGGGTACCATGTGGGATCACAACATCACTCCCACTTTGGGATCTTTTATTCCTCAAATTCACAATACATCTGTCACTTCAGTCCCGACTATTCCAACTGCCTGTGTAGCTTCTTTAGCGCCTGTTGTTAGTGCCGTCACTACATCCTCGATTGTGACCACTATTACTGGTCCATCCCACGGTTCAGCAAATAGTGGCCAGTCAGTACCTACATCGAGAGTTGTCGATCCTACACTTAGTGCACCGCCTTCTTTTGGCTCCATTCCAGCAGGGGGGGCATACGATAAGTATTTGCAAGCAGTCCAGAATACGGGCTTGCAAGGTCTAGTTCATTACTATGATCCCATAGGGCATCATCTTTATATTGGATCCTTGCCATCTCAATGTGTGGTTGAGGTCTCAGTCCTGTTAAATGTTGCTTGGGGTACCACTTGTTACGGTGGTGGCCAAGGACCCCTTTCGGATCAAGGATCGCCTTATCAAGGACCACCTTATCAAGGTCAACCATCTAACATGCACCCTTCATATGGGCAGTAGTATTATGGGCAATCTTATCCAGGGAAACCTCGACGCCTACAAGGACAAACCTTTTAGGGACAACCTTCGGCCTATGGTAGTCCATCTTTTACTTATCTTGGGCAACCCTCTGGAAATCCAGGACAACCTTATATGCAACAAGGACAAACTGGGGTCCAGCAGGGATACCCTTCTGGTCAACCCTCTGGAAATCTAGGACAAACTTATATGAAACAAGGACAACCTAGTATCCAGCAGGGGTACCCTTCTGGGCAGGGTGGTCAACCTTACGTACAGCAAGGCCAACCTACTGTCTAGTCTGGTCAACCATCTGGACAAGTTGGTCAACCTCAAATTCAATCATGCCAACCAACTGTCCAGTCCGCTCAGCCATCCGGTCCATCAAGACAACCCTCGGTTGTGCAAGGACAACCCAACAGCCAACAAGCTCAACCTTCTAGGCAGGTGGGTCAATCCCAAGTCCAACCAGGGCAACCTTCTGGCCAAGTGGCTCAACCCCAATCCTCTCAAGGACATCTTTCTAGGCCTGCTCAATCGGGCATGCAAATGGTTGTTGCTTCTCAAGCTCCACCCGGTTTCCAGCCCCAGGCTAGGCCCCAGGCCCAAGCTAGTCTTCAAATGCAAGTTGGGTTTCAATCTCAACCTCCTTATCAAGTGCAGCCTGGTCCCCAGGCTCAGTATGGAGCCCAACAACCTTATGGTTTCCAGCAATCCCAGGGGCAAGCTCAGTTTGCCCCGTACCAAAATTATCAACAAATGCAGGTGACTCCTTATTAGAATTACCAGCAACAGTATGTTGCTCCTGCAGGTCAAGTTTGTAATCAATGGGGTGCTGGGGGGAAATCCATGGTCAGCCGTCTAGTTATGGCTATAACCCCTATGGACAGAATCCATATGGACAGAACCCCTATGGGCCAGGTCCGTCCAGACAAAGTCAATGGGGGCAACCAACAACTGGTTGGAACCCTGGTGTTACCCCTTACCCACGGCCATAGATGTCCTTCAATCCTTAGGTAACCTTCTTAGCAACATTGGAACTGCCAGATGTGTCCAAATTGACTAATGATCCTATCCTTCATAATCCATTATGGCCACCAGTTCCAACCAAGATTCCCGGTGATTGTCCAAAATTCGACTTATCATCTCTAGTGTTCATCAAATTCGTGGCTTGACAACTTAGTCTGGCTCCGCCTTTTTCAAAGGACTCTCACTGGCTCTGTTGCTAAGTGGTATATTGAGCTATCCCGTGGATCCTTTCAAGATTTTAACTCATTGGTGATGGCATTTCTGACTCATTTTCAGTTGCCAATTCGGTATGAGACAAGAACGCATCTCCTCACGTCTCTTAAACAAGATACGGCCACGCACATCTCCGATCATATACATGAATGGAGGCGGCGTCGTTGTATGATTAAGTTTTGGATTCCTGATCAGCTCTTGACCAATTGGTTTACAACCTCCTTTGTCCCTGCAATCGCACGAGACATTGCTATGGGGGCATGTGTAACTGAAGAGCAGGCTATTGTGCATGCTCAGTACCTCGACTTGGTTTATTCCTAGTCTGGTACCCTATATGATTATTTTCCTGACGCCCCGAAGCCCGAAACTTCCAAAGCTCTGCCAAAACCATCTGTTGACGGTGTCATTAGATATGTAAATCCGTCCTCTAAGAAATCTTCCACGAACCCTGGGAAGCAAAAGTCGAATGCTTCGAACGAAAATACTTCTTAGGCTATGTCTAATATTGGTAATACTTCTGAGGTTAACGCCATCCAGTCAACCATGGCGGATAAAGCCTCAAAAGGAAAGAAGAAGCGAAAAGGGAAAAATAAAGCCGATCAACTCAACCAGAATTCCCCTAAACCTCCACCCGAGGAAGGGGACAAGCGTAAACCCAGGTATCCTTGTCTTATCTGCGACGAGGATCACTACACCAAAGACTGCCCAAGGTGGTCCGAAGTTAGTTGCTTATTGAAAGGTGCTCCTGGGACTCCTGCGATGCTGAAAGAACCCTTCCCCTCGCAGCAAATGCAAATGGTGGCTGACCCATCCCAATCCTCTCCTCCCTTTGGTTCTCAAGTGTTCATGGCTGGAACGATTCCCATTCACATTACTACTCGAGCAAAAGAATATCCGTCACATGCTGAGAAAGAGCCTGAGGTCCCCTCAAGCACTCCTTCTCCTAGTTCTGGTCCGCTCCATATCGAGAGACCTAGCACTAAGACGCCTATTCGACCCCCTCCTAAAGGTGTACTCCAGAGATATTCTTATAACCCTAATGCTCATGTTGCTCAAAACTGCAGCATCATTGAGGACTTAGCTCAGGCTCCGTCAGCTATGTCTGCTCTAGAAGTTCTCCAGAGCTGCCCCCCCAGAGGAAGTCCTTGCTATCGGCCATCAGTAGCATTGACCCGGCCGACTTGGATTTGATTACTTTGATATCGAGAGCCATGTACCAAGACTGCCTCGCTAGATTACCTTCCTTATCCAAGTCATCATCAATTCTAAAATAATTCATCGTACGGTTATTGATGAAGGCGCTTCAACTTGCATTATGTCTGTTGCTTGTTGGAAGGCTATTGGTTCTTCGACCTTGAGTCAGTCTCCTACAACCATGGAAGCCTTTGATAGGAGAGAGTATGCATTCCATGATATTCGACACATCATACAACCTTATCTGGATGATCTACCAGCTCATTCAGCTAAGCATCAAGACCATCCCGCTCATCTTCGCGAAATATTTCTCCACTGTCGACACTACCGTATTCGGCTCAGTCTGTATAAGTGTGTCTTCTGCGTAGAATCTGGCAGACTTCTTGGGTTCATCGTCTCCCAAGAGGGCATCCGTCTAGATCCCCTTAAAGTCGAGGCCATTCTGAATCTTCCTCCCCCTCCTTCCTTACAGCAATTGCAGAGCTTGCAGGGCAAAGCAAATTTTTTATGACGCTTCATTCCGAACTATGTCGAAGTGGCCAAAGGTTTTACGCGGTTACTAAAGCGAGACACCCCGTTTCATTGGGATGCCACCGCTCAAGAGTCCTTCGAGCACCTCAAGGCTCTCTTGTTTTCGCTCCTTTGTTGTGTCCTCTTAATTACCATCGTGATTACACTTTGTATTTGGCCGCTGCCGATACCACTATTGGCATGGTTCTCGTTCAATATGATGATGACGACACTGAGCATGTCATTTATTATCTCAGCCACAATTTATTAGATATGGAATCTCGATATGCTCACATCGCGAAGTTGGCATTGGCCGTCGTTTGTGCCGTCTAACGCTTCTACCATTATATTTTGTTGCGCACTACGACAGTGATTTCTGATTGCAACCCAATGACATACATCTTGTCACGTCAGCTACTGGGGGGCAAGTACTCGAAATGGATTGCTATCCTCCAAGAGTTTGACTTGGAATTCACTACTGCCAAGTTCAAGAAATCACTTGTCTTTGCTAAATTGTTGTGCTCTTTGCCATCTCTTACCATGCCCTCTCGGTTAGAGGACCATATTCTAGACGAAACCCTCTTCTTAATCAACACTCTCGATCCCTAGTACGGGGATATCATTGTCTATTTATAGATGTCCTCTTTTCATCCTGAGACATCTAAGGATGCTCAACGATGGATTCGCCATCAATCTCAACCATATCGCATTGTTGGGGACACCCTGTACCGTCTCGGCATTGACTCTGTTCTCCGCCGATGCTTAACACTCGAGGAGGATGAGAGAGTTTTAAATGACTGCCATTCTGG
The DNA here is from genome assembly GCA_000404065.3 of Pinus taeda. Lineage (NCBI taxonomy): Eukaryota > Viridiplantae > Streptophyta > Pinopsida > Pinales > Pinaceae > Pinus > Pinus taeda. Next base: position 6,042 of record APFE031188586.1, read on the forward strand.
TGCCTGTGGTAGTCACATGTCCAGATATGCTACTGCTCAGAAAATCCTCCGCACTGGTTACTTTTGGCCCTCCATCTTTAAGGACTATATTCTTGTCGTCCACTCTTGTCACGAGTGCCAAATCTACCAACGGAAGATGTGTGCACCTCCCACTCCATTGCACCCCATTGTTACCGTCGGCCCTTTTGGAAAATGGGGCATTGATTATATGACCTGTAACCCTCGCTCGATCGGGGGGCATGGGTACATCATTGTTGCCGTTGATTACTTCACAAAATGGGCCGAGGCAATGCCCACATTGTCTGAAGACGGTCACACTGCGGCACAGTTTTTATTTAATCATGTTATCTCACGGTTCAGAGTCCCTCAAGCCATCGTCATTGATCACGGCAAGCATTTCCGTAATCATATGATGACTGAGCTTGCAACCTAGTTGGGCTTACAGCACGATAGTTCAACTCCATACTATCCTCATGTCAACGGCCAGGTAGAAGCTGTCAACAAGGTCCTAGTTACGATGCTTCAACGAACCATTAGCATGCACAAGTCCAACTGGCACTTGATGTTTTTCTCTGCCTTGTGGGTCTACCGAACCTATGTGAAGGATGCCACTGGTTTCACTCCTTTCCAATTAGTTTATGGACTGGAGGCTACCCTTCCCATCGAGTGCGAGATCGCTTCTTTGAAATTAGCCTTCAAATTACTCCTTGACACTACTCTGGTAGAGGAACACCTTCTTTACCTGGAGTGACTAGGCGAGACTCGTCAACTAGCCTCTCTAGATATCAAAGCACAGAAGAAGAGAGTGAAAACTCACTTTGATCACACTGTCCATCCTCGTTCTTTTGTTGAGGGAGATTTGGTCCTGCTCTACGATCAAGCCAATGATAAGCTGGGGGCACGCAAATTCGAGCCCATGTGGCATGGGCCTTATATTGTAAAGAGAGTTCTGCAAAAAGGGGCCTATGAGCTGATTGACTATGAAGGGAATCCTCTCGATAAGCCTTGAAATGGGCTTTACTTGAAAAAGTATTATGCATGAATTCCAGGCACTCTATTTTGTACATATGTGTGCTTTAGCAGGTGTGTTGTGTGTGCATGTTTTCATGTTTTTGGCTTGGTGTGTCAGCGTGATTGCTACTTATTGTGTCCTTTTGCTTCTTTTACAAATGTCTGGTTCGCCTTACGTTGGTTTCGCCGATGGTGCCTCTTGTAGTATACGCAACCTGTCTTCTAAGGCATGGGTGATCTACGATCCTCATGGTGAGCTAGTAGACCTTCAAGGGGTTTGTCTAGGTTGTACCATGAACAATGTTGCTGAGTATAGTTCTGTGATTGAGTTACTAGCCGAGGCGATTAATCTCGGTATTCGAACATTGGTTGTGAACCTGGATTCTCAGCTTGTCGTCCACCAGCTCAATGGGCGATATTCCGTCAGAGACCATCAGATTCTAAGGTTATATCTACGTGTTAAGTTGTTAGAAAGAGATTTCGATTTCATCACATATCAACATATTCCAAGACGATTTAATACGTAAACTAATGCATTAGCCAATTATGTATTAGACAAAAATTTGCATACAATGTAATTAAAATAGCATAAGAAGCATAAAAAACACAATAAACCATAAGCATGTGTGTATGTATCATATATATAATAATTATATATATATAATAATATATATAATATATATATATAAGATAGATATATATATATAAATATATTATATATATATTATCAAAATGTTTGCATAGCGTGAATCACTTAGATCAAAAAATAATACATGTTCGTCTTAATACATCCGGAGATTACATGTCTCTCAAAAAATATGCATGAAAATAAAGCCTAGATGTCTAATCCCTGTGGTGCTCATGATAGCATGTCACCACGCGCACTAGACGTTTCAAGAGATGGTGGATGCGACTGGGCACTCCCACCATATGTCTCTGATACACTAGTGGGACATCCGTTAGCCGAGCATAATCCGGAATCCCCCGAGCAATACCCTCAAGGTTCTAGATCAGTTCTCCCCCCTCGGCACCCTCTTCCTGAGGGTATGCTGTAGGCTGGTTTCTCTGCGAGATAGGAGACATGCTGGCTAGTCGCTCTGGGAAAACGTCTGCATACACATATAACGGTTCTTAGAACAAACATGTATTAACAAAAAAATCATAACAAAAAAATCGAAAAGAGGTCATACCCAGCTCCTCATTCCACTCGTCTCCCTCTGGCAGTGGGAGATCTGGGTCACCTGTGAAGTCAGTCCCTGCATACGGCCAATCCTCGACCACGATCTGTTGGCGACGGAGCCACCCAAAGAACTCTGGCCTCCAAGACATCTATTGTGTTGGAAATAATACTGAGAGGGGGGGGTGAATCAGTATTATCTAATCAATTACTTTTCAATTTTCATACTCAGATTTATATACGCAGCTTCAGTTCAGTATATCCGCATATATACGCGACTGTGTTAAATGCAACCAGTGTACATGCAGTAATCTTATGATTCAGTTAGCTTATCTTCAGTAAATGCATCAGAAAATTATTAACCACATTAATAGTAAACAGGTTTAGTAAAATAGTACAGATCATCACACATAAGAAGCACACATGAACACCATGATATAAGGTGGAAACCCAGTGTGGGTGAAAACCACCTGCTGCAATTCGTCTCTTTCTTCCTTTAATAAGAAACTTATTTTACAATGTACTGGTGCAGTCCTTTACCAGCACACAGGCTTCAACCTACAGTGGGCTACAACCCTCTCTCATTTTCCAGCTACTTCTTGGAAGGGAGCTACAACCCCCTTAGCTCTTGTACTAGTGGATATACTAGTATGTAGGTGCTGACCTACAGAAGGATGCAACCTTCTTTTCTTCAGGGACCACGTTTCATCAATTTTCAGACTGGATCTATAAGTACAAAACAATCACTTCGCTGTCATATCCAATCCAAGCCAAGCAGCACAAACCGATAACCAACAATACTAGATCTTCCCACTTCGTCAGACATCCATTCCTTGTTCTCACCTTTTGCCTAATGATGTTCTCCTTATATAGGTTAGGCTTCTCTCAATACCATGTTCCAAAACCATGTAGGAACAATACCATGGACCCAATACCTGGGGTTGTCAATTCGAACCAAATACCATGGGTCAATACCAAAATACCATGGACCAAATACCACGGACCAAAACCATGTACGCACTTTTCCTTCTGTGAACTTGTGTGTATACGTATACGCACCTTTTTCTCCGCTAACCCGCATATATACACACTTTCATCATGGTCAACCTACGTATACCTCTCTCTTGACCTACTGCATTCTGATCTGTCATCTGATTAAGTTGCCATCACTTATATCAAACCTCTGAGTGAGTTGCCATCAAGGACAACACCTGTATCATAATGCCAACAATCTCCCCCTTTGGACTTGATGGAAACCACCACACCAAGTCACTCTCCCCCTTTGACATCAAGGGCAAAGGGCGGACCAAGATATTCTCTTCCTTGGTATACCTTCTGCTATCCATACTCCCCCTGAGTACATGCTGAAGTTTCTGATTGAGCTCCCCTTTGTATGTGCCAAGTTGTATCAATCCATCCATGCTCCCCCTGAGCAATTGCAAGTTTTAAGACCAGCAATTAATTGAAAACCATGACTATCATTCATTATATATGATAAGCATCAACATCTAAACCTGCAATACCATTCCTTTGATCAAACAACAAGATGTATCATTTAGCTTCATATAATTTATCAACAACTTCTAACCATAATGCCAACAATGCATTATTTGAAATATATGCTCCCCCTGAGCCTTTGCCAACCATTTCTTATCATGACCGAACCATTTCTTGGGTCTGTTCTGCTACCCTTTCTTCTGATCTCCATATACGCGACTCTGCAGCCTGTAATTTGCGTATATACGTGACTTATCTTCATTATATCAGTGTATGCAAGATGGAATACTGAATTTCTTCACTTTCAGTATTCCCCGTGTCTGTTATGTCAGCTAACTAAGTTATGTCACACCTTTCTGTCTATAATTTTGTCTTCTGAAACTGTAATGATGTATGGTCCTCTTGTTTTGAACTTTGAAGTTTTCTCCTGCATTCCCTTGCTTTATGTCCAAGTTTTTTGCATGAATAACATCTTACATATTTCATGTTCCTTCTATGGAAATCAATTGCTTTGTGTATATATGCATTACAACAAAGCAATATCCTCTGAAATACCTGGGATGTGATGATCTTTTGTGATGGTCTTGAACCATTCTTCTTCTACATCTGGCTACAACATGTCCAAGATTATGACATACATAGCATTCAACATTATTCAGCGGAGGAGTAAAAGATTTCCTTTGAAGAATTTATTTCCTTGGTTGTTGATGGGGTTTTATTCTCATCTCTTCGTTGCGCATTTTAGATTTCTCATTAGAGTTTCTTGCCTCTCCTTGTGAGCTAGATTCACCTTCAACAGATTCATAAAATCCAAGATTAGTTTTGATACTAGGGGATCTTTGACTACCAAGAATGTCATCCAAAATCTTAGTACTATCTTGAAATCGCAACAATTTATCCTTTTCTTCTAATTTACCTTTTAAGATATTTACCTCAGCCTGATGTTGTTCTTCCTTTTCCATATACTGTTTCCTGAGGTCTTCTTCAGCTTTTCTTCCTTCTTCCACTTGTTGCTTCAATTTGATCACTTCGTGTTCAAGAGCTTCTCTGTTTTGCTCCTTTGATTTTTCAAGATATTCTTTTAAAGAGAAGATCTTTGATTCAAGACTCTGAATTGTTATGCTCTGATCTTTTACTATATCCTACAATTTCTCCCTTACCCTGGTTACTGTCTCCAATTGTTCATTTAATTTGGTAACTTCTTCAGTTTCTGCATTCTTCTTATCATATGCCATGAGACTTCTAATGTATTCACTACCATTGAATGAGTCATTACTTTTAACATGGGTATAATAGCTTCTATTACCTTCTTCAGACATCTTTCCTTTGTTATGAGGGAATCTAGCAGCATAGTGACCAACTCTACCTCATGAAAAGCATTTGAAAGGTAGCTTACCTTTGACTCGTCCAGTTCCCCGTTCTAGATTCTTGACGAAAATTACCTCATCTTCTTCCTCTGACATGTATCTTGATGCTTCGAATGCGGCTTTAGATGGTCCCTCTTTTCGCATCTCAAAAGCAGTTAAGATTCCGTGAAGCTGTGACATGGTGATTTTCTACGGATTCTCCTTTTCTTCTATGGAAGACACTTTGGAATCAAATTTAGTAGACAGGGATCTCAAAACCTTTTCAACTAAGACAAATTCCTTAAATTCTTCACCCAAATCCCTCATACAATTTACAATCTCATCCATACGCAAGAAGTAATTTTCTATGCTTTCATTACTATGCATCTTAATATTTTCATACCGGATTCTAAGAGTTTGAAGCTTTGCTCTTTTTACCTGTTCATCTCGTTCCTAGCTTAGAATGATTTTGTCCCACATTTCCTTAGCTGATTTGAAATGCATGAACTTCATAAATTCTGATTGTGTCAAACTTCCCAATAAGACAGTAATAGCTTTGACATTGAGCTCATATTGCTTTTTCTCGGCTGCATCTGTAGGAATTGCTGATGGGAAATTGTATCCACCTTCTACGATTCCCCAAACTTCTTCTCTAAGCGATTGTAGATATGTTGTGGTTCTTATCTTCCAGTGGGTAAAGTTGCTCCTGTCAAAGATTGGTGGACTGATGTGTGCCTCTATTTCTGGATTAGCCATTCTGATGGATCTTTTCCTTCAAGCGATCAAGCTTCTTCAAAAGAACCTGCTCTGATACCAATTGTTGGAAATAATACTAAGTGGGGGGGGGGGGGGTGAATCAGTATTATCTAATTAGTTACTTTTCAGCTTTCATACTCAGATTTATATACGTGGCTTCAGTTCAGTATATCTGCGTATATACGCGACTGTGTTAAATGCAACCAGCGTACATGTAGTAATCTTATGATTCAGTTAGCTTATCTTCAGTAAATGCATCAGAACATTATTAACCACATTAATAGTAAACAAGTGTAGTAAAACAGTACAGATCATCACACATAAGAAGCACACATGAACACCATGATATAAGGTGGAAACCCAATGTGGGTGAAAACCACCTGCTACAATTCGTCTCTTTCTTCCTTTAATAAGAAACTTCTTTTACAATGTACTGGTGCATTCCTTTACCAGCACGCAGGCTTCAACCTGCAGTGGGCTACAACCCTCTCTCATTTTCCAGCTACTTCTTGGAAGGGAGCTACAACCCCCTTAGCTCTTGTACTAGCGGATATAATAGTACGTAGGTGTTGACCTACAGAAGGCTGCAACCTTCTTTTCTTCAGGGACCACGTTTCATAAATTTTTAGACTAGATCCATAAGTACAAAACAATCACTTCGTTGTCATATCCAACCCAATCCAAGCAGCACAAACCGATAACCAACAATACTAGATCTTCCCACTTCGTCAGACATCCATTCCTTGTTCTCACCTTTTGCCTAATGATCTTCTCCTTATATAGGTTAGGCTTCTCTCAATACCATGGTCCAAAACCATGTAGAAACAATACCATGGACCCAATACCTGGGGTCATCATTTCGAACCAAATACCATGGGCCAATACCAAAATACCATGGACCAAAACCATGTACGCGCTTTTCCTTCTGTGAACCTGCATGTATACGTATACGCACCTTTTGCTCCGCTAACCCGCGTATATACGCACTTTCATCACGGTCAACCTGCGTATACCTCTCTCTTGACCTGATGCATTATGATCTGTCATGTGATTAAGTTGCCATCACCTGTATCAAACCTCTGAGTGAGTTTCCATCAAGGACAACACCTGTATCATAATGCCAACATATTGGCTTCCCCCCCCTCTGGGCATCAGTGTTTCCCAGCAAGCCATTCTCGTCTCTCGCGGCACTGGATCTGGTACGATGGCCCCTTGGCCCTGAAAGATTGGCAACCGTTCCAGAATGAACGTTACCAGAATCGAACCGTAGCCAAACTACTGTATTTTGCCTGGCTTACCTTTTGTAAGCTGTCTCTTCATGTTTGCAGTCACTGTTGTGGCCCAATCAAAGATAGTGGGATTCAGACACTCTATGGCCAATATGAGTTGGTTTTTTGTTGCCTCATGGGGTGCTTGCGCCCCCATAGCCCGTGTGATGTTAAATAACACCACTTTGAGTGTTAGATCCCGAATGGTGGAAATATCCACCTTTGCACTCCCGGATCCGAATTGTGCCCCTGGGCACACCC
>APFE031188601.1:0-32788 GCA_000404065.3 Pinus taeda
AAATGAAAACACCATTTTCACTTTGGTCTACTTCAATTCCAAGAAAATATCTTAAGAAGCCCAAGTCAGTCATTTCAAATTCATTTTTCATGACTGCTTTAAAATCAACAATAAGAGAAGCATCATTGCTAGTAAAGATCAAATCATCTACATATAAAACAACAATAATAATCTTACTGTCATTCTCCTTTATGTAGAGTGTGGGTTCACCATTACACTTATCAAACCCATTTTCAATGAGATAAGCATCTATTCTGATGTACCATGCTCTTGGAGCTTGCTTCAGCCCATAAAGAGCCTTCTTCAGTTTGCAAACTTTACGCTCTTGGCCATCAACTTCATAACCTGGAGGTTGTTCGACATAAACCTCTTCTTTTAACACTCCATTCAGGAATGCAGATTTAACATCCATCTGATAAATCTTCCATTTGTGTTGTGCTGCAATAGACAACAATGTTCTGACTGTTTCCATCCTTGCTACTGGTGCAAAGGTTTCATCATAGTCTCTGCCTTGTTGCTGCTTGTAGCCTTTCACAACAAGTCTTGCTTTGTGCCTGTCAATCTTGCCTTCAGCATTTCTTTTGGTCTTATAGACCCACTTAACTCCAATGGCATCTTTGCCTTCAGGGAGGTCCACTAACTCCCATGTTTTACTCTTTTCAATTGCACCAATTTCTTCATTCATTGCTTCAATCCATTTATCTTCATTTACAACATCTTCAAAATGAACTCGGTCATCAACATGAAAATATAAAGCGAATAATGAATCCAGACCGGTATTGTTACTTACCTCTCCTTGTTCATAATTCTCATTCAGATTTCTGAATCTTGGTCTTCTTGGTGTGCTTGGAGTTCCATCCGAACTTGAGGGTATTTCTAATCCTTGTGGTGTGTTTGAAGATGCACTTCCTTGACTTCTTAAGGCTGTTCGAATTCCAACTTGTGGTGTGGTTTGCTGAATTTGCTGTGGTGGAGGAGGAGCCACCAAGGAAGGATTATTTGCTGCTTCCCCTTCCTGTTCTTCTTCATGAGACACAATTGTCTTCACATTCACTGTTTTTTCTAAGCTTCCATCCCAAGTTTCATCTTCAATAAACTGCACATCTCTGCTTACTATCAATTTCTTAGTGGATCGATTATAGAGTTTGTATGCTTTTGACTCATCACAATAGCCAACAAACACACACTTCTCCCCCTTACTATCAAGCTTTTTCCTTTAGGCTGCTTGAGGTACATGTGCATAAGCTACACAGCCGAATACTCTCATGTGAGTGATAGTTTGCTTTGACCACTCCATGCTTTCTTCGGTATTTTGTCATGATAGCTTTAGTTGGGCATCTATTCAATATGGAAACTGTGTGCCAGTGACAGCTTCTGCCCAATAGTCATGAGGCCAAGTGTTTGCCTTCAGCATACTTCTAACCATGTCAAGAATGGTCCTATTCTTTCTTTCGGCAAACACCATTTTGCTGAGTGTTTACCTTGCTGTGAACTGTTTTTTATCCATTCTCTCTGCAAAAAAGCAGAAAGTCTTGGGAGATGTATTCTCCTCCTCTATCTGTTCTGAGCACTTTGATGTAATGCCCACACTGCTTCTCAACAAGAGTTTTGAAGTGGCGGAATTTCTCAAACACTTCACTCTTCTGTTTCAACATATACACCCATGTCTTTATGGTGTAATCATCAATGAAAGTTAAAACATATCTATTTCCGGCAAATGATGGTATTTGCATTGGTCCACACACATCAGAGTGAACAATTTCCAAGGGTATTTTTGCCCTTATACTCTTTCCTGCTGGAAAGCTTTCTTTGTGTTGCTTGCCCAAGATGCAGCCTCCACAAAGGCTGTTCAGTTTTTCAATCAATGGAAATCCTCTTACCATTCCCTTTCTGTGCAACAGATTCAAGCCCCCGAAATTGAGATGTCCAAATCTCAAGTGCCATAACCAATTCTCATCTTTCACTTGTTCCTGAAATATTTCTTGTGTTACAGCTGCAATAGTTCTTCCTTCCTTCAAATCTGCCCTGAGTTTGAGAGGAAATATTCTATTGCTGGTCATCTGCACCTGTGCAATGATCTTCTTACTTGGAGGTATATCTCTGATTCTACACATATCATCTTTGAAAAACACGTTGTAACATTTGTCAATGAGCTGTCCAATGCTCAAAAGATTACATTTCAGACCAGGTACATAGTATACTTCTGGCACAATCATCTGTTCTCCATTTCTTGCTCGGATACTGACTCTGCCCTTACCCTTCACAGATATTTTACTATCAGTTCCTGTTGTTACCTCAGATTTCACATTTTCATCAGATTGGCAAACATTTCAATATTTCCAGTCATGTGATTACTACAACCTGAGTCTAAGAACCAAAAATCTTATTGTTTGTCTTGTGCAATGTTACATGTTAACAGCATATTCTTTGGATTCTTATTTTCTTCATTTGTAAAATTAACATTCTGCCTACTATTCATGTCATTTTGTTTTTTCCTACATTCATTGGCATAGTGCCCATATTTCTTACAATAATGACATTGGACTTGGGATTTGTCATACCTTTGTCCATGAGCTTGCTGTTTGCTTGAACCTTCATCTTGGTTCTGATTGCAGCTCCTTCCACTTGTGCTTGCAGGATAATATTTGCCTCTGTTTTGGCTTCTTCCACGACCTCTGTTATTTGCTCTGTCTCGGCCTTTTCTTTGGCTGAAAGACATCTGAGTCTTGAATGCTTGCTCAAAAGAGGAATATGTTCCTCTACTCAGTCTGTGTTCATGAGACATAAGAGAAACACTCAGTTCATCTATCGTGAACTGTGAGAGATCTTTAGTTTCTTCTATTGCTACCACAATAGCTTCAAACCTTGAGGGTAAACATCTCAAGATCTTCTCTACGATCCTTCTTTCTTCAATAATTTCACCATGAGATCTTATCTGGGTTATCAGCCCAATAACCTGAGTGAAGAATGAATCTATTGTATCGGATTCCTTCATGCTGAGTGTTTCAAAGTCTCTCCTCAACATCTGAAACTTTGCAGTCTTCACCTTCTCCATGCCTTGATAGACAATTTTGAGAATATCCCATGCTTCTTTAGATTTTGTTGCTACTGCAATCCATGGAAAGATACTTTCATGTACTGATTGGAAGAGAAAAAAGAGGGCTTTGGCATCCTTCTTCCTGTCACTCTTCAACTGGTCTTTTTTTGTTGCTGTCAAAGCAGCCAATGCTGTTGCATCTGTAGGTTTAGCATAGTCAGTTTCAACCAGCTCCCATATTCCTTGAGAAGGAAACAATTCTTTCATTGTTATGGACCAATAACTGTGATTTTTCCCATTAAACTGTGGCAGTTGGGAATTTGTCAAACCTGTTCCAACATCTGCCATCTTAACTCTGTATAGGTAAAGAAGAGATACTAACTGTAAAATTTAAAACAAGCAAAAAACTTTCACTGCTGGAAAAAATCTGCTCAATAAACTTCTTACAGCTCCTACAGTGAAAAACAAACTTTGTTTTTTACTCACTGAGTGCCTAGACTAGCTCTGATACCATGTTGGAATTTTCTGCTAAATTCCATAACAAACAGACAACAAAATAAAATGCTATGTTTCTGCTCTGTTTCTGCACAGAAAATTGAAAATTTCGTTTTCTAGAAATGGTGTTGCAGCAACGCGGAATAACACTATGTTTTTGTTAACACAGAAAAAACAGAAAACTGCTTACTGGAAACGATGTTGCAGCGACACAGTTTGGTGTTGCAGCAATGCTGATCATGGTGTTGCATCAACGCAATTTTTGACTTCAAGCCACTCGGTGTAACGGCAACATGTTTTTGACGACAAGTCACTTTAAGACAATTGACGCTTGGTGTAACAGCAACTAAAATAGTTGGCGTCAAATCACTTATAAACTTACAGTGAGACAATTGACGCTTGGTGTAACAGCAACTAAAATAGTTGGCGTCAAATCATTTATAAACTTACAGTGAGACAATTGACGCTTGGTGTAACAGCAACTAAAATAGTTGGCGTCAAATCACTTATAAACTTACAGTGAGACAATTGACGCTTGGTGTAACAGCAACAGAAAATAAGCAAAACAGTAGACTTGTAAACAGTAAACTTGTATTCATAAACAGTAAACAAAATTGATACAAATTCGTCTTCCTCGTGACAGAGGAATTACAGAAAGAAACACTTCAATTCCAGAAATCAATTTTCACTATCTTAGAAAATTGCAGGTTCAGCACTGCTGTGCATTTACAGAAGAGACTCACTATGTTCTTCTAACCTTCTCTCTTTCTCTCAAAGTACAAAAATAGAACTGTTGTTCAAAATCTCTTGCACTCACACAGAAAACAGAACTGTTGTTCTTTTTTTCTCTTACACACTGAAAACAGAACTTCTGTTCGTTGTATTTATAAGAAAATAAATATGTGAGTTTAAACAATAAACTAAACAAAATATCTACTAACTCTTATCTGTGTGTGTATTTATTACAGAAGGCGGTGATGTCTTTCTCAGTGAAAATAAGTCGGCAGTCTGCAGTGGAATTGAATTCTGAATTTAATGTGCAAAATATAAGTGGAGACTTTGCTGCTTCGAACAATCTGAAATAACCACTGAAAATCAGATTTCTGTTCAGCATTAATTGTGTTGCACTTGGAATTAAATTCCAACCTGCATTATTATAAAAAGATTAGAATAAAGAAACGATTCCATATATTTGTGCGTTGGGAGAATTTCAAGAGATAGGCGCTGGAACCACGGATTCGGCAACAGCGGGAGAGGACTGACATTCTCCTCGAAGCAGCGAGGGTTTGGCAAGCCCTCCCACAGGATTTGCTTCTTAAGATTTTATCCATGTTGCCCAGATTTTATCCATGTTGCCCGTGCGTGCTCTCGCCAAAATGAGGACTCTTTCGCGAGAATGGAATGAATTGTTTTAAATTTGGCAGTGCACTCCTTCCCAGGACTTTTGCTTCAGTTGGACTGGGACAGACATCGTATTACGGGAACATGGGTTATAGAATATTTAGGAGGGGATAGTTCAGACATGAACATTTACAAACCTCCTTTGCCTCTTTGATGTCATCATTGTGGATGCCTGCCGAAATATTTACTGTTCTCACAGAAGAGGAAATATATTGGATCTTTGCATAGGCAATTTAGCTACGGGGTCTCGTAGACCACTGCCTTCTCCGACGGAACTTCACTGCCATGGATTTTGATGCTACCAGGAGGCGCTGCACTGTTGTGCTCGGGGAAAACACTATTCAATGGGGACAAGGAGCTTGCAATAGTTTGGTGATGGAGATGTATGGATCAGAATCCAATGAAAGGACTGTGGTTGTCATGACAGTCCCGCTGCCCATTTGGCCTCGCGGAAAGTGTATCTTCTCTAGAGGAAAAATTTACTGGTTGGGCGTCGCTGGCGTGATAGCATTCACTATTGCAGAGAGGCGTTGGGCACAAATTGGATTGCCTCAGGTTTGTTCATGTAACGTTCTACCAAAACGGCTCGAATTAGGTGGAAGTGATGGGCGAGTGGTTTTAATAGTTTATAGTCCTTGTTGTCTCTATAATTGCATGTGGAGTTTAAAGGAAGGGCCACGGGCTCCGGAATGGTGTGAACCGAATCTGATCTGGACGCCAGAATCCCCTAATGTTTATATTTTGGGAGCAAATAGCAGTGGATGGACGATGGTATTCGACTGGGAAATGAAAACAACAATCTGCAATCCAAACCAAATATTAATAAGGAGCAACATATTGCCCTCTCTCCGAGGCCCATATCCCTCTCGAATTTTTGTTTGAGACTTCGAATCCAACAATGTCTATTGGCCTTAGGCAGGGTTCTTGGAATTGGATAATTCAATTGATAATGAGCCAGAGACGCATTCAGCCTTCTGTTAGTTACGTTGTTTATAAATTTGGCTGGTTTTGATAATTTTCTATGAAGCTGTTTATAAATTTGGCTTCTTCTCAAATCTTGTATTAAGGTTATTAAGTGCCAGGATCTCAGTGGAGTTTTCTCCAATTTCTCCTTTTATAAAGTTTGCTGGTTTCCATCGTGTCTTATATAGGCTGTTAATCTTGTATTAAGGTTATTAAGTGCCAGGATCTCAGTGGAGTTTTCTCCAATTTCTCTTTTTATAAAGTTCGCTGGTTTCCATCGTGTCTTATATAGGCTCTTAAATGCCACGATTCCAGGGAGCTTCTCCAATTTCTCTTTAATTAAAGTGTGTAGCTATTGCAAGTAATTTTTAATTGTTTTTCATAGTGAATTAATTATGTAATCTAGTTCTTTTATTTTTATTTTTATTTTTTCAAATTAATTGTGATAGAAAGGTAGGATTTGTACATTTGAATTGGATGACAGGCAAAATTCAAATGTCTTAAAATCTATTTATATATTAAAAAAATGCAATTCAGACACCAATAAATTAGCAAAATTAAATCACCCAACTCAAACGAGAAAAAATCAAAATATAAAATAATAAAATAACTTTTCTTTTCCAATCATCGTTCAATTTTCTTACGATTAAGATGTAAAATTGTTTTCCTGAGATGAAATAGACTGAAATTGTAGTTGGCGCTCAAAAATAACTTTCCACACACAACCAGAAACTCGGCTGTCTTTTTCACCGCGAGGACAAAGGAATGCCCTAAAAAACTAGTTACATATCGGACGGTTTTCGTTTGCTATTGTTATAAAATAATTGCTATTAATATAAATTATTTTATTTTTATTTTTAACATTTCAAAATTTTAAATTTTATTTGAGATTAAAATATTATATATAAACAGTGCTGCATGCAGCCGTAGTCCCTGCTGAGGGTCTACCACAACAACAAAATGAGATCAATGTCTAATAATCTCAATCAAAGATATTAACATATATTCCTGTGCAATTATCGTTGGGAATTTGAGATTTAACTTTTCATAATAACAACAAAATGATATTAATGTCTAATAATCTCAATCAAAGATATTAACATATATCCATGTGCAATTATCGTTGAAAATTTGAAAATTAACTTTTCAGAATATTAAATGAACGCATATATAAATATAATTTGTGTTTGTCATATTGCCTGGATTTTGTTATTTAAAAATTAAGAATGTCAAAAATAAAAAATTTTAATACCTTCAAAATACCATAAAACTACATATATGGCAGCTAGTCACTACATTGAGAGGGGAGTGCGTTACTCAACTACTCACCTATTAGCACACTTACACAGCTCCTCAGGCTTTGTCGATCATTCCTTAAACGGGAGAATAGAATAGTTTCTAGAGCCTTCTCCTCAGTAATTACGTGTGTATGCATGTGTGTAGTACCAGTAACATCACCTGGTTGGTTTCACATGAGCACCAATCTCGTTTTGCAGTGTGGTGGCAAGAACATTCGCTAGGAGATTGGCTAGTTGGTGTAGGTCAACATGAACGGAACTAGTGTGCGGCTCATTTCCCCTTTCCGCTATAGTCTTAAGCCTTCTTTAAGGTAAGTTGGTTTTGATTCTATGTGCAGCCTGTATAAGCGAAGATCATTATTTGCGTCATTCATCAGTGTCTTGCTTGTTAGCGAGCTGACGACCCCTCCGGAAAAACCAAATTATTAAAGTGCCCTTCTCCCGAATAAGTTCCGGCAGGTGGGACAACACGGTTGGTTTTTATGTCATTCATAGAGGGGGGACATAGAGGGGGGGACTGATCGAGACTGAGGCAAGGAAGCAACTTATAGAGTCTGAGTGTAGCTCAAGGCCAGACACCGGAGCGCGAGCAATAACTCCTCGATGAGCAAATTGAAAAAGTTTTGTCATCTACGTGTCCTCTTACCACTTTGGCACCACTTTGGCACGCGAGCAAGTATTCGATCAACCAACTTTGATCTTTATTACGTATTAATTGAGCATTCGGGTATGTCTAATAGCATTTAACGAGTTGAACTAATGCTAACATTAATTTAACACGTTCTATAATGCAAAAGAAATAAGTGATTATAATATATGGTTTTGTTTTTCTGTTACGAGATACCTACAGTAACAACTTTAAAACTTTAATTATCAACAATTAAAAATAATGTCAACTCCACTCTTTTAATTACTGTACAGTAGTGCCTACAGTACTAATAGCATTAATACATATTATAAAATAACAATTTGTGTATCAATGAGCTAATTTCACTACCTAACTTTAATATTATAAAATAATTTAATACATCATAGCTCCTCAGCTGCCAAGGGCTTTTATTTTCCGTCCAACGTCAACTACGTTCTAGAACGTTTCATTTTAACTTTAAATTTTTTTATCCTTTTTACAAAAGAAACGTAGAAAAAGCATTCTCATACGGCTGAATGATTTTAATATCGTGTCAAATTATTTGCAGGGGCCACTTTGGCGGTTGATATGTTGAATTCAACCTAATCCAATATTTCTCACTTTAAAAATTGGCTTTGCTTGTGTGTGAAAGTAAATTCTAAACCACGCATCTACAAGTAGGATAACTGTAAATCATCATAATCCAAATCAGATAAAGAATATTGTGGAATACCAGTTATATATATATATTTTTAAGTATATTCTCGACAATGGAAAAAAATATTCAAGAGAAATAATTGAAAGCTAAGTAATGTTTAAGGGAGTCTCATGTTTGAGGCGCCATGCTCTTCATCTTCAAAAATAACCATGCCGCGTCGGTGTCAATACCAGTGAACTTCACCAAACGAACTTAGCAGTTCAATAAATAATCAGGGAATGGATGAAAAAGTTTGACACGTGTTTTTTACCACAGACATGTTATCAACTGCATGAACCAAGTTTGTCAAATTAGTAAGCCATACGCTTCACTCTGTCTCAGATACATTTTGAGAACCAAAAGTTTAGAATTTGTTCGGAAGTGCTAGTCTTGCCAAGTGCAGAAGGATTTACTCAGAATTTGTTCCTTCGCAGTAGAATGGCTCAGCTTGAACGCAACATGGGAGATGTTGGAGATTCGCCAGATGCTGAGGCGAAGCTTACTCCTGGTATTCATATCTACTCTGTTGTTCCTCTTCTCTGTTATTTTTTCTGTAATTGTCAATGGATATGTTGTTGCCTGTGTGAAATTTTTTTCCTATAATTTCTCTCACATATTGCAAATGAACATCGCAATAGATCATCAACTTGGCGCTGCCAATGGTTTGGAACCACTAAAGCAAGATGGATTGACAACGATGGCACCATCAGCAACATATAGCTTGAAGAACCATGAAAATGATGTAACCAACCGTTTAAAACAGGAGACCAATCGATTAAAACAATAGATATTTGTAGTGCAGGACGCTGGCTACGAGGAGGAAGGCTATATTTTCATCTCAATGCTAATCAATAAACTCTGTTAATTGATGCTCTAATTTATTTACAGTGTTTTAAATATAATGGATGCTCTTTCTCTTTTTAATTTCTGGTCCTTGCACTGAAATAACTTTTAAAGAAAGGTTTAGGCACATCAAAACTAGATTTTTGCCCAGAATCATCACTCTAACTGTTGCTGTTTTTCCCCAATTTTGATGCCATGGCGCTCCGAGCATTGCAGAATTTAGTCGAAGAATGAAGTTAGTACACTTCAGTCATGTTCCTATCCTCTGTTCTCTGCAAAGTTTGTTCACAAATACAGTGGTTGCTTCAAATGGTAAGAAATTATCCCTTTGTTATGTACAAATCCATTATTTCTCTGATATAAAATTTAAAAAATATTAAAGTTCCATGAAAAGGTTTAGCAATCATATCATACATATGAGTTTAAGGTTTGGTATGTTGCTTCTGAAATTGCAGACGTGTTTTTTCGGTATTTGGTTCCATACTCACCATTTTTGTATCTGACACGTGTTATGCTTGTGTTTTTGACAAAAATAATTATATAGTCTTCTACCTGTATGTTTCAGAATTAACGATGCAACAATAGTTTTGCATTAATCGCCCTTCCCAATGAACAAAACTTCGGTTGGCTGGGTGAAAATTGATTGCTTTCGTAACAAAAGAAATAGTTGAAAACAACTACTAACTATCCTTCACTGACCTCGTAAAACCGAAAAGTTTCCAGTACACAAACTGTGTTTACAGTTGCATTTCTTCTCATGTTTTTGTTAAAAAAATAGAAAGGGAAAACCCAAATTAATTTTCAAAAGTAGTTTAAAACTACTACCAACTATCCTTTCCTCTCTCTCCGCTTTCTGTCATGTTATGTCTTCCCAAACTGTGGTGTCGGAGATGCAGGCTAAGGAAAACATGTAAAATTAGCTAGCCTATGTGTGAATAAACCCCTGAAATTTCCCTTTTCTATGATATAGGTTTCATTTAAAGACATAGATTTTAGCATAGAAATACCAGGGGTTATGCCGATTCCAGCCAAGGATGTGCCGACTCCCATTTAGGACAGGTTTGAATATGCCTTTCACTGGTTTGGTTATGCCTTTCACTGGTTCGTGAAGCATTCCTCGTGCCTGCCGGAAGCCACAGAGATTTTCATATCATCCTCGCCCGTTGAATACAAAGCAGATTGCCTCAAGTGGTCAGACTTTTCGGTTTTGAACAAACAAGCGCCCTCTTCGGTTCTGAGATCATTTCAATGAACATTCATCTTCAATGAATGTTCTTCTCGGCAGCCTGAACAAACCCATCTCGGCAGCTGTAAACAACCCTCAGAGAATAAATCCGCTGCCACTAAGTTCAAAGTGTTCGTACAAGATAGCCCTGGTAATAGCCTGAAACGCTGGCCAACAACGACGATGGAGCTCAAATATTTTCACGGCATTGCAAGAAGTCAGTGAATCGCCAGCAAAGAAGAAGGACATTGCAGTGATGGGCGATGATAATCCCCGTGACCCAAGACTCTAGAACTAGCTAGCAAGATCTATATGTATTCCTTGTTTCTCAAGATTATAGCTAATAGAATTTCAATGCATTAGGACACTTGGATGAAGCCGTGGCAGCGGTGTACATGCAGCGACAGCCATGATGCGAGTCGAAAATCTTTAGCCTAAGTTTTCAGAAAAGTACAGGCGACTCCAAACTCTTTAGCCTAAGTTTTCATAAAAGTATACCATGCAGCCGGCAATAAGAGGTCGAAACACAAACTTTGGTTAAAATTCTACTGGGCAAAACATTTTATTTAAAACATTGGCTTAAACATGACATGTACCGGAAATATTATTTGGTCAAAGCTAATTAATTGCTGGTCAACGATCGATCGATCACTATAGTCCAGCCGGAGGCAGGGACTAATAAGGAGATATTTTAAATGAGAATGTTTTTAGGATTATAATGATGTGCTTAATTTTAAAGACATTTTCATTTACGCTAAAAATATATCTATTAAAATATATATAATATATATTAATATTTTAATTATTAGTTACATAAATTTTAAAAATTATATTTATGATAACTCATATTTTGTCATGTAATGTTACATTTGAAAATAATAAAAGAGTATTTTTATTCACAAAATAAAAGATAGAGAAAAAAATTATGCTTGATATAAATAAACATAGATCTATTATAATCACGGATGTACAATTTCTTGGCAGTGCAAACCTTATTTTGAGTGGAGAACTTGGGGAAATTTTTGCACCTCAAGAGATTCGATTACTTTACACTTTGCACCTCAAGGGATTTTTGTTCTTATTGACTCCTAGTAGATATGGTGTTAACATGGATCTATGATCGTTTTGAATAACACACTAATACAATATTTTAACTGTAAGAAATTTTTAATTTTCTCTTGTTTTGTAGAGTATAAATTTGTGTATTATTAATATCTTTTAAAATGTCATATGCCAACTCCATAATATGAAACATTTAAGGATCACAAATCTCTAGTATATCTTAAATTAGAAATAAATTATTTATGGAATAATAACACACTTTTGTAGATATTGATGGTCTTCCCCTAAATTTTAGTCCTCTTGTACAAGTCCAACCAAAGAAATCGAGTCATAAGTCTCTTTTCAGTTTTCCACTAGCCACCTACCAGCACAAGAATTCCCTAAGAATGTCTTCTTCTACTAATTTTCTCTTCTTCTATCTTAAATGCGTAAAAATAAACAAAATATTTACAATAATTAAAAGTGTTACAATGTAGTTGATATACCTCATAAGCTTAAAATTAATATTCATTATATTATAAACTTGACTAAAAAAATTCCCTTAACATTCCACATTTATTATTATGTAGGAAGCTACATTTCAATTGATGTTTATTTTTTTCTAAAATTTATTATTTAATGTCTCCCATGAATCATATTAAGGAAGAAGCCGAGAACTTACATTACCTACCCTTATTTATACACTTTTTATGCATTTTTCTACATGCATCTATATACACATGTAGAGTTAGTGTTCTTTCAATTTACTCAATTATCAATTTTATTTTCAAGTTTAATATGCACAATAATGGGATTGGGAAACTTTGTTTATGTTTCAAGATTTACACACATATAAAAATTATTAATCATACATGATATAATCGAGCAACAAAGAGATAAACAATAAGATCATGAAAAAAATATCACCATTCTATTAAGAGGGAGAGGTTAGTTTTTATAAGCAAGACCCTTCATATTAAATTCATTACAAATAGTTTTGCATGGAAAGAACATAAAGTTATTTACATATTTCTTTCCTTTTTGAAGTTCCCTAGGTAGTTTGTGTGCTAAAAAGAAAATGCATATTTTAGAAATATCAAATACATTATTAGATGTTTCCTTCCTTATTATGAGTTTCCCCATAATGAGTACGTATTTCTTAGCTTCTAGATTATTTTTCTGAACAAATCCTCGATCCAGGCTAGGGGACCTCATTTTTTGATGTTGGATTTATTAAAGGAATGGTAATGTGTTACTAAATTACCTTTGGAGTCATATTTTTTGGGAATAATAAAAGTATGAGATGCACATGCGGAGGATGAATATTTATTATGTCCCAATGTTAGTAGTCGTGCAAGGTGGCATTCTATCTCAACTTCCTTTCAAGGAGAAAGGCAATAGGATGTGGCATTGGTCAAAGAAACACGAGGAATAGGATCAATTTGTTTTGAATAGAGCATGTTGGGGTTAGCACCGTGGGTTGCGTGAATACATATAAGAATTCTTGAAGCAAGGAAACCATATTATGGGATATCTTTTTAATAAGGTTATCTAGTTTGATAGGGAAAACCAAACAAAATGAAATCCACTAGTTCAAACTCAATTTCTTAACAGAATATTTTCCAATAGGTTCCTTTTGTTGGTTTGTGTGGAGAGGATGTGAACACATTGGTGCAGGACTCATGCTATAGGTGGTATTTATGATATTTAACATGATAAATAATGTGCCTAACCAATTTATATGGAATTAGGTATTGATATAGCAAAATCAAGAGGAGAAACATCATATACCACAGTATATTGGAAAGGGACAATAGAAAATGTCACTACAAAATGATGGGAGATGGTGAGATGAGGGATTTACTTTTGTACAAGAGGACTATAATTAGAGGAAGACCATCAATATCTATAATTGGAATATGTTTTGGGAAATATTTGGAAGAAAAATGTGTGGCCAAAAATCTCTATCTTCCTCTGGTTACTTCTTTAGCATAAACTACTAACTTGGGAGAAAATTTAGAAATGAAATTACTAGATACCCTTAAGGTGTTCTCTTTATTATCTTCATTTTGAGAATCTGTAGAACTAATCTAATCATTGAATTTTTTTTTAGGAGATTATTGAATAAAGAGGTCGAGTGTTTTTTGGTGGAGACAAGCCTTTTCAAATCTAATCGTAAACTACATCTACACCTTCTCCATTTGCTTGCTCCTCTAGGATATATGGAAAGAATGCAATAAAATATTTTTCAAGATCTCTTCTATCCATCTTGAATCGCATTGGAATTGTATCACTCACCATATTACAAAATCAATTCTTGATGTTAATTGTTCCGCTAGGGGCTAACAAAATTTTAGTACTAAGTATTAGCTCTTGCAAGCCAGGTTTCTTGCACCCCATCCTTTGTTTTTCTCCCCCTCAATCTCCATCTCTTGTCCCTCTAATTCATATTCCTATATCCTCCCTATTCCTTTCTTCCTAAAATTCAATTTTAATGTTGCTTCGAAAGATCACCCAACTCCTAGACAATATGGGGGTATTATTAAAGATGAAGTAGGTATGTCTCTATGTCTATACTCTAGAATGATGGGAATTAATAACCACAATTAAGTGAAAAGAACAGATCTTTATGTGGGACTATACTATATTGAATCACTTTTCCTCATAAAGATCTTGGTAGAAGGGACTCTCATTTACTTGTAAGCATGATAAGGAAACTTCAAAAAAACACATACTTGCACAAGGCTTGCTCAATATGCATATTGGATGTCTCTTGGAACATGTCTCCTCTCTCATTTCTCATATTCTTGTGTTGATTCCAATGCATGTCAAGGGATAAACAATAAAATAGTTGATTATTAAAAGTATTTCAACTGTCGAGAGATGCTTGGGATATATTAAAGTTTTTTTGTTTGTTTGCTTGTTTCTATATATTGCAAAAAAATATATAAAATATATATGTTTTTTTGAGAGATATTATGAAGAGATTTTATATTAAAGGAGAATTTAAAAAAAATAAGGGTTTATTTAAAAAAAGTATAGGTTTTCGCAAAGTTTTGTTTGTCTATAAAGTTTTTCAATTTTTCAAGCATGACATTGTTTTGGCCTTGGCAAAATCCTTTTGTGTGATAAGGGTACATGAATCTCTGCAAATTGTGCCTTATGGGGGCGCATATTGAAAACTGTATTTTCTTTTGGGGGTGATATAGATAGAAACCTCATGCAATAAGAGAAGCAGTCATAAGACAAAATAAATACAATATTCATGGTTTTCAAAGTGGGATTGAAGCAACATAGAATAATCGAAAGGATCCAATGTATTTCAAAGTATTGATGGAGGTTCTCACCACAAACTAAGAATTTAAAAGATAATTTAAAAGAAAAAAAGATGGAGCACCACAACTCATGGATGCATGGATTGGGATGGATCTGGTAACATTTCAAAATTTGCTAGTAAAAATATTGATTTTTGATTTGTCAAAATGGAAACTTTTCTTCGAGATAAAGAGTTAATTGGGTATCGAGATAATAACCCATATGATGAATTATGCAATGTGGTAGTATTGTATCTTATAAAATGGGCATTGGATGATAAGTTTCTGTGTAAGGTAGAAAAAACTACATCTTCCCAAAAACATAGAAGATCGCAAAGGCAAACTTTAGTACAAAAGAAAGTGGCATTCAACAACAAGTTGTGTCACAATCCATTGAAGAATCAATAGATAAGTCATCCGCATATCTGAAAGTAGATCAGAAAGACTCTAGGAGGACAACAAATCTTGGAGAATCCCACTCAAGGGTGGATGATGGTCATTAAGACTACAAAAATCAAACCCATTATGTAGATATGCATTTGGATCAATAAGGCGAAAAAAAGATTACAAAGGGAGAAGTTGAAGCCTCTATGTATGAAATAGAGAAACAACATATAAATTCTCAAGAACTCCATTGTAACATGTATGGTGAAGATGATGTTGAAGCCCAACGTGATGAGACACATGTGGATGATGACCACAAAGTGAGATGTGAATTGGTGAATCCAACTATAATTGATGAATTTAGTGAAGTTGAAATTGTTAATGAACACATGCATGGTCATATATCCAACCATAGGGTGGAAGAATATTATTTTGACACTTGCGATATATTTTTTGAAATAGGGATTGATCGTGTAAAGATGGAAAGTGTCATGTTTGAAGAAGAATTGAAGGTTGAAGCTGCCATTGTAGCATCAAGTTATGAAGTCGATGTAATTGCTAATGAAGCAATGTGTGATCTACTAGTAGGTGATGATCTAGAAGAGAATAAAATTATTTAAAAAAAAAATTATGAGAATATCCACTAACATTATAATAGTGGAAGATAGCCTCCATGCAATGGAAGAGAAGTCAGAGAAGGAAGAGGAAGAAATGAGAGCTCTCACTGTAGAGCATAATGAAGATGCTTCTAACATTATTTTTGAATATGTATGATCTCAATTGGATCATTATAATTTTTTTCATCCATCTCGATGCACTTGGAGTGGAAAAAGTGGAGGAATCATCTCACGGGATCATTTTTACTAGTAAGACCGAGTTTGGCGAAATAGGGTTTGAAACCTTCCCAGAACATTTTGAGGCATCAAACAACGTTTTTTGGGGTAAAACTTTTTTTCTTTAGCACCACACCTTTTTATGTTATTCTACACACATAGACCTTTCCAACAGCACAATAAGTGCATCAATTAGAGTCCATATGCAAAAGTTATGCCAATCATAACTTGATCTTCCATTTTCCACACCTATAGTTCAAGAGGATGTCACATCAGCCCCCATTATTTATGGAAAAGGGCCTAGCCCCATGTTTTTGATGTAAAAGACTCTAGAACATTCTATTTTTTAAATCTAGTTAAGATTTGATGTAGTCAAACTTAACCACTAGTAGGCTATTGGGTTGTGTTATGACCGAGCCACTAGGAGGAAGAGGCATTCCATTCTTTCGAGACCATTTTGTTCCATAGCTGAGAAAAGATATCTAGGAGAGATAGGAGGTAGACGATATAGAGAGGATATGTGCATTGTAGTAGCCCACAAGTGATAGGCATTACTTCTTTATACCTGCAACCTTATTTTCAGATAGAAAAAGAGAGCGAAGTGACCTCACCTTCTAGTTGGGTTTTCTCTTGAAAGGGTTTCCCAGAGAGAATATCTTGTGTCTTTTGTGTGTGTGTGATTATTTTTTCGTTCTCTACTTTTATGTATAATTTCCATTCGCATGCATGCACTAATTACAGTTAAATACACAAATCTTAAAGTTTAATAAATTATAATAGTGTAGAATTTTTAGAGACTTTATATAATATTATTAGATCTCTTGTGATGAAATTACCAATGGAATATCCACGATAGTTTATGGATCAATATAGGTGCTCAAAATAGCATGAGAACTGAAGTTTAAAACAAATCTATTGATAAGTTTGATGCATGTCTAAAGCTCATTGAAGAACGGATTGAGAATCCAATTGAACAAATTCATGATAGTCTTAAGGCAACGACTACAATAAAACAATTAAATAAAATTATGAATGAGAAAAAGGAGAGTTATTATGATTTTACATGTAAGACTAATGATGATCTTGAGTGTGTAGATTACAGGCAAAAAAACAACATTACTTGATGATGGAAGTAAAGAAAAGGAGATGGAACTTTATGAAGACGAAGAAGGTAGTATTAGAACAATCTTTTAACAATAGATTCAAGAAGAGATAATATTTTTCTATCAAGAAATACGGAAAAAAAATATCAGAAATATGAAGCACAAGAAGAAGAGAAAAGAACATTGTTTGAAAACAAAGAGTTGTGGCAGTTGTCTGTGGTTAAAAAAATCTTTGAAGAGGAAGCTATAGGAGACAAGCTCAAATTGTTTTTTCTTTAGAATAAGCACAAGTGAAGTCAAAGAAAAATTGTAGCAACAACAAGTGACGAAATATGGAGCTTACAATAAGAAATGCAACGAAAAATGAAGTAATTTCCATGGCATATAATCTCGAAAAAATGAAAAAGAAAATATAGCATTGTAAAATGTTTTGTCTCAATTTTGATTCTAAGCCTAGTAGGCATAGTGGAGTCATGTTTGGATAATGTTGAGTCATATGGTCGTAATTAAGGGGGAGTGTTGGAAATATATAATTACTCCTGCATGTAGTGCAGTCTATATTAAAAGTGTGAGTTAATTTGAGTCAGTATGGATTACTTCTAGTTCAATTTATATTTGAGAAAGTCAAATTTAGTGTGAGTTTGCATGAACAAGTTAGCTACAATTGAGTCAAGTCTAGTTAGATTTTTCATGAATCCATATTCAGTAAGTGTGGTACTTATATACATGTGGTTGAATGATTGTTAGATGGTTGAGGTAAGAAGAGTCGATTGTTGCAACTCTGTGGATGGTTGTTTGTGCGAAAGTTTTATCAATAAAATATTTTTTGTGTGTTTATGTGTATTTTCCCCCTCTACCTCTCCAACACCTAATAGTACAGGAAACTAAATCCATTTATAAATTTTTAAAAAAGTATTTTAAATAACAAAAATACCATGATTTGTAGAAAAAAATTGTTTCAAAATTTCTACTAAAACAAAGGAAACATAAAAGAGCTAGATTAAGACTTATTGTGTAACTTGATAGAAGAACATTAAAACCATTAACTATTATTCAATAAAATTCCATAAATGTATGATATCACAAGAACACATACACAATATTTTTTTTGAGTATATACAATTTTATTGAAAAAAGGAAGTTAATTTTCAAAATTTGGCTAACTTAAAATTTGATCCATTTTGAATATCTAGCTTTTCAAAATTAGTGAGTCTCTCTGAATTTTGCAACTTGGGATCATGAAAAAACAAAACCATCTTCAACCCCCTTTTAGCCTTTAATTTTTCTTCCTAATGTACTGCAACTTTGTACCAATGAAATTTCCTTTTGAGGTATTGAAGCTCTCTGCTCTAACAAACACCATTTATTAAATATAGTTGGTGCCTGCTTCTCACCTTACCTATCATGCACATTTGAGATTGATACATAACGATGCCTCTTACAATGGAAATTAGTGTTTCTATTTTTCCAGGGAGCATCATATTACAAACAAATTATTCTTGTGGAATATTTGCATATTCCATTGAGATGTCTAAATTAGTAGAACGAAAATGGGATTAAAGAAGGCCCCTATACTACAAAGGAGATCAAAATTGTCATCAACTATATTTAGAATAATGGGTTTTGTAACTAGCGTGCTCTTTCCAGTCTTGGTGGTGTGTAGTGAATATCATATTTATACATTTTTTTATTTTTATTTCAGTCATAAAAAACATCATCATTCATTAATAAAAGTGATTACAATAGCTTTTTTCTTATTTGCTAACTCCTCAAATAAACATTTTTTTCACAAATCTATCATTGCACCCCTGTTTAAAGCTTACTAGAAAATTGTACTTACATATCATATCCTGAAAATCTACCTATTTTTCTACTTGAAAATATATTAGTATAACCGCCCTTATTATTTTTGTAGTATCTCTATCACGGTCTTAATAAGGATCATTGCAACTTATACAAAATGAATATTATGTATATGTTATCCTACAAGATATCTATAGTTCCTTCATTTACTACTTAACCCTGTTGATATGCATAAAAGTGAATCATACCTCTTTCTACTACAATTTACCTTTTGACAACATGTCTACAACCCCATTCTCTTGATGGTACACATGCATGTATGTGATCTGATGAAAGGTGTGCTCCAGAATCTAAATATGCCTCATCCATGTAGTAAGAATGAATGGATTAAATCTAGAAGATCCTTGTACCCATTCTGTGACACCTTTTTAGTCCCCGTAAATCTTTAAAGTCTCAATACCCATCCATTTTGCACATCGTAATTTCCCCCATAGTGCAATCAGTTATGCTCGACTGTTTGTGTGTATTCCTCCTTCCCACCAAAAGTGGTAAAACATGCCATGTTCCATTACAATATATTCCTCGTGTCCACATTTCCTTTTCGTAGACACCGCATTAAAAAAACCAGTTGGGTGTTCCTTTCTAGTGTTGATATACTTGATGATACATCTATGGAATTTTCTAATAATTGGTCCAATCTCCCTAAGGTATGCACCATTATTTATTAATGTTTCCATATTATTTAGTTCTCATTGTTCAAAGATATTTTTGTTTCTACATCTCCATATCCCCCATAATATATAGAAGGTTAGTGTTGAGTGTTTCTTATGTGAGATGAAATAGGAGGATAGAAATCCCTCAATCAATCCATGTTTCCACCTACCTTTGATGTTGAGTAGTGTCATAATTCATCCCAAATAGCTCTTGTGAATGGAGATATTTAAAATAGGTGATGTGTGTCCTCTATGTCTTCCAAGCATAGGGAGAAAATTACTAATCCTTGAAATCCCCTACTGATAAATATATCCCAAGTAAGCAATATGTTGTGAAGAACTCACCAATTAAAACATTTCAGCTTCATGGGAATGTCTCAATACCATGTTTTTTTATACCACTGGAGTCTTTCATCATATGTATCTAAAGGGAATATGGAATATATACCTTTGAATGCAATATGTTCCTTTTTAAATGTGCCCACCAAACACATTTTATCCTCTACGTCAGAGTGAAAAGCTCGAATTTGAATTAAACAATGGATGAAATCCTTCCATTCTATACCCCTTTTCCCTAACAACCCCATAGTATCTACATTCTACAACGTTCGCGTACCCAAATTGTTGTTGTGCTCAACCACCACTTGTGAGGTATAAGTAATACCTATCTGGGATAAATGATATAGAAGTAGGAATGAAAGTGAATGATGACTATCCATACCCTTGATAGCATCCAAACCCATTTGAATCTGATGACCATCACCAATGTCTCATATCATCCCAACGAAGAGCTATAATTTAGTTTTCATCATATTGCACCAAATGTATGGTGAACCCTTATACTACTTAGCTCTTTATCTAATCCATTGTGTATATTCAAGATGATGAAGGTATTTCCCCTTAATGATATTTTTCCAAATACCCGTGCCATATAATACCTGCCAAAAGGATTTTGTGACCAATGAAATATTAAAGTGTTCTATATCCAATATACCCCATATTCCACCTTGAATAGGCTAGTCCATGGATGACAAATGGACTAGGTGATATTTCCTTCCTGTAATTTTACCTGCCCAAAGAAAACTAGCTAATATTTTATCAATCTTATGTATAATTTCCTTTGTAAATATATGGAAATTCATCCAGTAGAATTAAATATTTTGTAGAACATATTTGATAAGGGTGAGTCTATCCCCATGGGAAAGCCACTTATTTTTCTAAAAGTATATTTTTTTCTCAAATTTTTTTAACAACCACTCCTAGTGTTTATTTCCATATTTTTTTGGTTTCAATGTATATCTGAGGTAATTGAATCCGTCATCTATCTTCATATTTTCAATTGAAAACATGTGGAAGAATTCCATAGTAACTATTACATCCTCTGAATCTGTAATAAGGGTTGATTTACCTTTGTTCATGTATAAACCTATAGTTGCACCAAATGCAGTAAGTATCTCATAAATCTGACTCCATTCTTTAATTTTATTCTCTCCATCAACAACATATCATCCACAAACATCAAATGTGTAATATATATGTCCTCTGATACATTAATCCCTTTAATAAAACCCCTATTCCTTGCTTCCGAGAATTTCAAACTCAATTTGTCCAAAAAAATTATGAACAGTAATGGTGACAAGGTACATCCCTATCGCAAACCCCTTGAAGAGTCGAAGAAAGTTGTAAGTAGCCCATTGATGATGATATCAAAGTTTGTAGTCACTAAACATGCCATATTCCATTGTATATTCTCGTGGTTGATGTTAATATTGTATGGTGCCAATCACAATAACTCCTAATCTATGCAATCATATGCCTTATTAAGATTGATCTTCGTAAGACTAGCTTTTAGTTTTTGGGTCTTGATGGAATTAAGTCACTCTTAAGTGATTTGAATTGCATCCTAGATCAGTCGATGGCCCAAAAAGCTAAAATTATCCAAAGAGATTTGTTTATATAAGGAAGATTTCATTCTTCTTGCAATGATTTTAGATATCAGTTTATAAATATAATTACAAAGGGAAATGGGCCCGAATTCCGTAAAAGATGAAGGTTGCTCCTTTTTTGGATTCAATATGATAAATGTGGCATTGATTTCCCCTGGAACAAGTCCCCTAGTACTAGATTCCTTCGCAGCCACCAGAATGTCGGGCCCCATCAGATCTTTAATGTGAATAAATATTTCAACACCCCATCCATCAAGTACGGGGTTCTTTTCCTTGGCACTAGAAGTCAAAACTACTTCAACTTCCTCCATCGTAATTGGTCTCCTAAATGATAGGTTATTAGCATCTGAGAACATATTAGACATATTCTTTAAGAAGACCCTCTGAGATGAGAATGAATGATTCCTCTCCAGAAATTAGTTCCTGCAATAGTTGATGGCAACTTGTTCCAATTATGATTGGGAAAATATATGTTTATCATATTTATACATATACTACAAACAACCCATTATTATATCTATTTATGTTTTTTAATGCTTCCATTGTTATATATATAGAGTATATCTATTATTTCATATTTGTATTTATATAAATGAATTTATATTTTGCTGCAGCAGCTACAACCGCCCTCCAAAATTTTAGCCTACACACAATTTCATAGCCTCCCTTGAGAGTTTCACTTGATGACTGTACACACTCAAGATCACTCCATGAGATCGTGCGAGTGTTCGCACCAACCTTTCTTGATCATTTCACCCAAGTTTTTTCATGTTGATGTCAAATTCACGCTTGCGACCATGTTCTAGTTATTCTCAAAGTCTTCATTTCATGTGTACTTGTTGTGCTCGCTATCAAAACATCTATCGCACTCACACACAGAGTCACATTCGTTGTCACGCAAGCGTCATCACAGTTGATCAACGATCAATAAAAAGTGTCGCGCTTGTTTCTTATACCGTCGATTAGTCATGTTGAGCATGTGTGTCTCGATGGTTTGAGTCGTCTCGTCGTCAAGTCATGTAACTGTGTGTTTGCAAGATCACGTATGCATCTTTCGCTCGTTCACACACTTAGTCACTTTGTTGAAGTTATGATGACCGGATTCCCCTCTGACAGGACCATCACCCCACCATCGACTCGATCGACTGTCACCCAAAACAATGCAGAAGCACCAAGGAAGCCATTTCAAGTTGCGTTGTCCGTAAGCAAATCGATCAACCTTCATGCTAGTCAACCAGAGAGTTTGACCCAGTAGCCACCCCGAGACTAACTCCCCTAAAAAATTGCATAGAGGCTGTAGACCTTGTCCCGCTCCACTAATTGAGAAAATTTCATAGAAAGGCTGGACAAACACCTAGTGCCTATCCCTGTCTCCCTCAAAAAATTGTGCATTTTTTTCAGCCTACCCTCCCGATAGTCCACCAGTTGCTCACCCAAAAAATTGTGCAGTTTTCATGAGCAAGTCCTCTATTGCCCAATAGTCAGCTTAGCTCAAAAACTATGTAGAGGTGACTAGTAGGCTAGCCTCCCAGCATCAACGCAATTTTTCCCACTAGCAGCTCCTGGAAGCCGACTGAAAATTCCCTCTAGGAATTGCACAGTTTTTGCTGCTAAGCTCCAGTAGGTGACTAGTCATTCCCTCTAGGAATTGTACATTTTTTGTTGCTAAGCTCCCATTAGCTGACTGCTAATTCCCCTTAGGAATTGCATAGTTTTTTCTACTAGTGACCAAACTTATGACTGCCAGTTCCCCTTAGGAATTGCGCAATTTTTACTATCAAGCTCCCCTACCAGCTCATTTCGAAAATTACATAGATTTTGCCTGCCCAACCTTTCTGCAGCCCGGAATGTTCCTCTCAAAAACTGCATAGTTTTTTCCTCCAGCTAAGCCAGACCCCGCATATAGTCATTGTCGATCCATATTTCTCATATTCATCACCCAGTGACCCCTACACAATTTTCATCAGCAGTTCTTGGACCCTCCATCCTACCTCACAACCTTGTCACCTCTCCCAATCACCTGCATCCGAAATGATCATGCATCATGGTATATTAGGAGGTTTATGGATTTGATGTCATCTCATCATGAGTGAATTTAGACACAGGTAAACAAACAAACATGGCGTGACAACGGATGGGATGAACAAGGGGAGCACATGTAGAAGGATAGGTTCACCAACGAATGAACAGACGATACATTTAAAGGGATGTGCTCGCAAACGGATGTTCATGAAAAGGTGTGTTTGCCAATGGAAAGATGAGGAAACATGCAAGATGTGTTCATGAATGGATGGACTTTGCACATTTTGCCATTCGGAGGTGAAGCTATGACACACCATGAGGACGTCAATTACCTAGCATCACTGCAGCTTGACATGCTCATCAGCGGTAACACGAATGTATCAACACTGTCATGTCAAGTCATGTCATGAGTCATGGTGTCCTTATCTCTACTATGGGCCATACTATCAATGAATTCAATGTAAGGTGGAAGTACAAGAGACCCACTAGTTGTACGAAGACTCATGTAAAGTCGAAAAGCCATGGAAGTCAAATAGTCATGAAGGTAGTCGAACAGCCATAAGGGTCAGTTTCACCCTTAGCTATAAATACCCCCGCATTTGCACATGAAAGGAAATTTCACCTCAGCTCGTCCCGCATAGCCCTGAGAGTCTGTAATATTTTCTTTGAGGAGTAAGTATTGGCTCCAATGCTCCGTACATGCGGTTAGTGATGTATGGTGTAATGATGTTTCTTCAAAATTTCACTTAATTCAGAATCCTACTAATAGGCTAGCACATTTTCACACATGTATTGTAACTGTTGTATGACTAATCTTTAACACTTGTAATGCATGTTTCTTTAACCTGTGTTTAAGACTTGAACTAATTCACTTGTTGCAATACACATATGTTAATGAAAAGGTGTTGTATACGTTTTTAACATTATCTTGCCCGTGTAGACTACTCTCTCGGACATCAGAGAAAACCTTTCACATAAAACTTGCTATAACAACCATTGTACTCACATGGACTAATCTACTGAGTGTTTTATTTGTTATCTTACCTTGTGTGTTGTGAATGCCACATTCGTGTGGATTATTCTGCTGCAAGTTATGCATGTCTTGTTGTGTTGTGTGTTCCTAACAGAGTTGGGACTACTCCCAACTGACTTGGCACTCACTCCCACCCTCTCCCTCTATAGTGAAAGGACCATTGACACAATTGACACTTACAATCACCAGACACATGAACCTCACTTATCGAAAGACAAGTAGATCACTCTCCTCTACCAACAAGTAAGAGTTGAGGCAAATCTTTAAGATAATGGCAATCGGGCCATCATACCAAATGGGATTTCCACACCAAATGTTGTGAGGTCTAGTTGGGGCTTCATACCAAGGTAATCCCCTAAATGTTCGTAGGTCCAGCAGTGTCAACATTTTGGTGCTAGAAGGAGGGTCAGATGACAAGCTGAGTCCTCACATCTGTTTTGAATCTTTGCATATCCATCATGACTAACTACAAAGTTTCTCTTCCAGAGTCTATGTCTGATGGAAACAACTTCAAAATATCGCAAGAACTCTCGGATAACTTGTCACATAAAACATATGATGGTGGAGGCTATGTAGCCTTGGTTAGGCACGCGGTCGAAATTGTAGGCTCATGTGAAAGACATGGAATCTTTGAAGAATACATGACATGCACGTTGTTTGTCTACACGCATTGAGGGCACCCATTACACTGGCGTGCCACGCTACCTCAAAAATATATTCATTCTCTTGCTCATCTGGTCACAAAGATAGATCATGCTTTCAATCACTTTAATCATAAAGCACTCGATAAAGAAATTCTAAAATTACGACAAGCACCCGATGAATCTGTTAATCTATTTTACACACGCTTTTGTAATATTGCATACTGATTCCCTGAGGATGGAATTTATTGGGAATTTCTCGATAGGAGATTTGAGTATCTTCTTCACATATCCAAAATCCACAATTCTTGAAATCATTCGAATCCCACTCAACACACTTTAGTGATGGTGCTTCGCAATCATAGGTAGACATAGTTGTTTTCACAAGTGATTGTCAGCCTTCACCTCATCAAACAACTCCACCATAACAGAGTTATGTGGGAGATTATGCACACACATCTCTTGAACTATCACATCCTCCCACCCTACCTGCTCTTGATATCTACACAGATATACCTTGCAAGCCTCTTGGTTGTCACATGGATTCATTCCCTCTACCTGCGTCCCCACATTTTGTTGATGCTCTGGACTATATTGTCTTGTGTTCTTCCATTTTGGACTCCTCACCTGCTGTGAACAAGGATCAAGTCGTCAACGGAGTTGGTGTTATGCATCCAACCTACACTATCATTCATGATGAGTGTGTGTGAGACTCTAAAGAAGAACCCGTGGTGAAGGATGAATCCCTTCCATCCACGCCTTGCTCTATCCTGACATCCATTGTGATTTTTCTACTGTTGATTTCCCTTGTAAAAACTCATTTCAGGATGTTTCTACTTCTAATCGTCCACAGGACATGTAAGATGTCTGTCTGTCATTACATTTCATAGAGTACACATCTTCCTCCAGAAATCCATCCAATCTATCATCTTTCATTCTTGAAAACACAAAGCATGAACATCCTTGCTTTTCATCTACCCCTCTACCTAATTCATCAAATCATGAGGATATGGACAAACATCATAAATTTTGTAATCTTGGTTGTCGTGATATATCTACTTTGTCATCTAATCATGATGTTGATTTGATCGTTGTTAATATGTCTAAGACATTGGTCTACAATGATCTATCTGTTGACGAAGTAGAAACCCCATAGGTTGTCGAGGCACTTCAGCCTGAGCTGATGGTTATGTTAGGTCCTCGCTGTCCTGAGGTTGGTTTCGCTTCTGATTGGGAAATTGTTGGAAAACGCAAGGCTCCTCATCACTTTATGCTTTTCATTCAAGATCAATCTAACACTCAGATTTCACTTCCTCCACTCAAACTACATGATCCCATCACTCATGCATTGGATGAATCTTACACAACAAGCACACTTGCACAGCATAAGTGGTCTACCTTTCTCACATTTGCTTCCATGTCACAGTGAAGAGAATGCATACACTCAACATTTGTACGTAGTGTAGCACAACACCATCGCAAATATACAAAGTTCATGAAATGCACTTTCACTCATTTTTGTTCTGTTGACACTTGTAAGTTCGGAGTCTGTACATCTTCATTGTTATATATTTCATGCTTGCTAGTTTTCACAACTACGATGATCGCAAACCATGCCTTCACCAACATGGGTCGACCATGTGCCGGTGGATGCATTGGAAGTATCACTTCACATGAGACAACCCATGCACTGTTAGCTTAGGAGTAGGAGTAGTATTTGCTTTGAGTTGTTTTCTTGCATGCATGATTGCTTCTTTCTTCGTGTTTTTTCTTGCTTGCTTGTTTCTTTGCGTACTCACTTTGCATATGCATTTGCTTCTACTTATTTCTTTCCTTTTTTGTTTGTTTTCTTGTTTATGTTCATAGGTTAGTTTCACATGGATCATGTGCAACTCTTAAAACAAACTAGGTGAAGTACATGAGGACTTGTACAGCTATCAATTCTTGGTTATATGCCATCTTGCCTCTTATGTAAGAGCTTGTTGCCTTCATTCCATGATACATCGATGGAAAATACGTACACAGTCTAGGAGAAACATGGCCCACACACGTACTGGTTGCAATCACTTAGCGGGAGGGTTGACAACCTTCCTGTCAATGACCAAGATCTCAAACATTATTTACAGTAGGTCAAGCCATGCCCTGTGCCATCTACATAGTCTACTTGATGCTTGTGTTTTCATTTTGTTTGCCTTGCTTACTATCTTTGTTCTTATTTGGTTTTCTCTTCTTACTATTTTTGTTTACGTTTTTTTATTTGCTTGATACGTTACTATTTTTTTCCCAGAAACAAGTTTTTCCAACTACTGCGTTCTGATTTTTGAATAGAGTATGTGGCTGATATTTGAAGAAACTTGCGACACTGCAGCACTTGGCCAGTATTGTGTCTGTATTCTCTATGCTTGGTTATAACCTTCGACCGATGAAGTCTTGATGGAAAATACCAGCTATCTGCGAGGGAAGTTTTGGTCCAACCATGAACATGTGTCCATACTGGAAAGCGCCATGTCTCCACTCAGCCTTCTGCTTTGTGTGTTCAAGCTCATCCAACTAGTATAAATGGAGAAGGGGAAAATATAAATGAGAAAACCTATGTCAGAGGTCTTACATGCTTCTCTCAAGGAACGACCTCTTTTGCTCTCAATAAGTCAGGATCCCTCTTTTTTTGCAAAAATAAATAAGTGCATATACACAGTCCTCTTGAAAAATAAAAAGGCAAAGAAGAGAAAGGCTTCCTATGCAGAGAGGTGAAGCATACAACTCCATTGGGGTACTGACCAGGATCACTAGGAGTGGAGCAATGTTTATGTTCCTGTGTGACTCCTCCAAGGTACTGTTTAGGCCTGTTGGCACCAAAGCAACACCAGAGATGGAAACTTATACTCTGAAAATCATTAACTAGCGAGGTAAACTACCCTTCCCAAATTCGAAACACTATGATCAAACTAAACTTTTGATTGTGTTTGACTAAGTTAGAAAAAGGTGAACCTTGTATGTCCATGAGGTAAGTGGGGAAGCCAGAGTAACTCGCACATCGATTCAATACTCCCCGAAAGACCAAGTCCCTATGCTATCAATGGACCAAAACAGAGGAGCTGGAGTTCTACCAGTGTGTCGCCAAGTGTTGTAGTGGCTACAACCACCCTCAAAAATTTTGGCCTGCACCCAATTTCTAAGCCTCCCTTGAGAGTTTCACTTGATGACTGCACACACTCGAGATCATTCTCTGAGCCCATGTGAGTTTTTGCGCCCACCTTTCTTGCTCATTTCACACAATTTTTTGCATATTGATGTCAAATTTATGCTTGCAACCATGTTCTGGTTATACTCAAAGTCTTTGCTTCATGGGTACTTGTTGTGCTCGCTATGAAAACATATGTCACACTCACACACAAGGTCACATTCTCTGTCATGCAAGCATCATCGTGGTCGACAAATGATCAGTCACAAGTGTCGCACTTGTCTCTTATACCATTGGTCAGTCATGTTGAGCATGTTTTTTTAGATGGTTTGAGTCATCTCACAGTCAAGTCATGTAAGTGTGTGTTTACAATATTAGGTATGCATCTTTCACTCGTTCACACACTTATTCATTTTGTTGAAGTTCTGACGACTAGATTTCCCTCTAATAGCCAGACCATCACCCCACCATCGACTCGATTGACCGTCACCTAGAATAGCGCAGGAGCACCAAGCAAGCCATTTCATGTTGTGTATTCAGCAAGAGGTCAAATCAACCTTTATGATGGTCAACCAGAGAGTTTGACCCAGCAGCCACCTCGGGACTGATTCCCCTAAAAATTTGCACATAGGTTGTAGACCTTGCCTTCTATACTCACTGAGAAAATTACGTAGATAGGGCGGACATACACCCAGTTCCCATCCCCATCTCCCTTAGAAAATTGCATAGCTTTTCCAGCCAACCCTCCTGACAATCGACCATCTCCTCACCCAGAAAATCACACAATTTTCATGAGAAAGTACTTTGCTTCTTAGCAATCCACTCAACTCAGAAATTGGGTAGAGGTACCCAGCATGCCAGTCTCCCCTTATAACCCCCCCCTTCGCCCCCCCTTATAACCCCCCGGTTAACTACGTGGGCTATTCGTGGAAAGAATATAACACAACCAAACATCGCGAACAAATGAACATGTCAACCTTACCAAAATACAAGTAAGGAGAAATGTGTGAATGCAGCATCAAGTGAACCAATTACCATCGAAGACTCCACACACTTTTCCATGTAGAGGTGAAGTTGTGACACACCATGAGGAAATCCATCACCCATCAGAACTGCAGCTAGACATGCACAGCAACAACAACACGAATGTACCAACATTGTCATGTCGACTCATGTCATGATGTTAGGGTCCCACCCTAACCCCCTTATTCATGTCATGGGATCACGTCATAGTCAAGAGTCAATAAAGCCCATATTAATATTTGTAAGTGGTTAACCCAGTTAGTTGCAAATGGGACCACAATTAGTTGTAAATGGGCGGTAGTATTAAATAAAGGTTAAATGGGTGGTAGTATAAGATAGATGGTATTAATAAAACCCACGGTATTGGCCCGTGGTATTGCATGTAGGAGTCATATATAAAGGATAGAGACTCCCTGCGAGGAGCATCGTGTCTTGTTTTGTAATCGAGCTCTGCTCTATTGGAGGTTGCCGCCTCGAAGAGGCCTGTGAACATTTTTCTCTGAGTAATAAAATCATTGCTATTCTGTGTTCTGGGTATATTTTCTTCGCATATTCTGTGTTTTGGGTATCTTTTATCCGCATATTCTCTGTTCGGTATTACTTTGCAGGTTAAGAAGCATAACAAGTGGTATCAGAGCACTTTCCAGGGCTCGGTGGGATCTCCAAATTTTAGCAAATTTTCTTTTTGGCTAGAGACGTGTTCCGGCGTCTTTAAACCACGGGATCTGTCGTTAAGCGCATAAACCTGCGGATTTGGGGAGGCATGCACGCAGGAAATACAAGAGGTGGTCACATCTGTTGGACTCCTTTGTAACCCCTGTGGGTACCCCTTCGAGTAGTAGCGCATTAGACAGAACCGCGCAGGGATTGTCTTCCACGTACCCTCTGGGTATATAGGAAGCCCCATAGCTACCTTGAAGCCTCGCCATAGATAAACCTTCGGCCGTCTTGTGGCTACATTACACCGAGAACAACACTCGGAGAGATTACTCGCCCGTACGATAGGGTAGTCGGGTTGTACGGCTAAGGGTACGGTCGATCCTCCTTAGTTAGAGCCCTGAAACATTGGGCCGAGTACTACTGTCAGACCCTTATGTATATTGCGATCTGTAGCACCTGACACTCCTCAAGACCATAGTTCCCTTTCTATCGGGGGATCGCACATCATCTATTCCAGATCAGCGAGTGCAGCAGCAGCAGACATCAGTTCCGCAGCTCTATCCGATCAGCAGCAGCAGTGATCCACGATCCAGATCTCTTAGATCCACCAGATCGGAGTAGTTGTGAAGGGTTCCTGTGCCTGGCTATAATTTTCGCAGGACTTTTGGCGGCAGTGACATTTTGAGGATTTGACGACTGCAGTATTGATCAAGAAGGAGTAAAACTCCGTTTGGAGTTTTCTAAAAAAAAAAAAAAAGTCTGAGATCTGTCGAAGCACTTATTTGTGATCTAGCCCATCAGCATTAGGACAACGAGCTAAGCACGGTGGTACCATTCAATTTCTACACAAAAATAATCTTTTCGGTCCCAATTTTTCAGCAAGTTGGTGTATGGTAGCAACTAGAGCTCAAGCAATGGCCAATGAAAGACTAGACAAACTTGAAACAAATATGAGCAAGCTCAAAAGTACGCTTGACGACCTACATAACATGGTACGACAAGCCTTCGTTAAGGGCAAGGAGCTAGCTCTCGAGGACCACTATAATGACCATGAGGGTGAGTCTAGCCACTCTCCTCACGCATGGCGCACCCGTCCACCAACCAACAGAGATCTCCCACTTAGTCAGCGACCTCCCAAGTTGGATATGCAGAAATTTGACGGTTCTAACCCGTCCGCATGGCTAGCACAAATGGAACAGTATTTCGAATTAAATCGTCTCGAAGATGATTGGACTAAGATTAGAGTGGCGACCATGTACTTCGACAGTCAACAATGGCAATGGGCGTTATGGCATCAGCGTGGCAATGCACCTTTTTCGAGTTGGGTCCAATTTACCAAAGCTCTTCAAGATCGTTTTGACCAGGGAGACTCCTTTTTGGGCAGTCTCACTAAGCTCCGACAGACGGGTACAGTGGATGAATATATCACCGCTTTTGAAGCCTTAGCCTTCCGCACTTAGCATCTCTCTGATGAGTTCTACACGGAATGTTTTATCAGTGGTCTTAAAGAAGCCATCAAAGCTCAAGTTCTACTCCACCACCCTCCCACATGGTCGGAAGCTTGCCAGGTAGCCGGTAAGGTGGAACGTGCCATAACAGCCCAATACAGCCGCCCCAATTTCCTCACTAAAGGTCGTCCCCCACAAGCTCATACCACGACTCAGACACTTAAGGTCCAAAAGGTATCACCTTAGGAAATGGCTGAGAGAAGGAAGCAAGGACTATGTTACTACTGTGATGAAAAATATTCCCCTGGCCATAAATGTAAGGAGCCCAAGTTTTTTCAAATTGATGCCACTGACTACAGCTCCACTGAGGAAGATCCACCTCTTGAGGAACAGGAGGCGATAGAAGAAGACAACCAAAAGGAGATTGTATCTGACAACCCAGTTATTTCGCTCAATGCGTTGGCAGGAATCTCTTCCCCTCAAACTCTCAAAATCAGGGGTTTTCTTAAACATCGCCCAGTAATAGTCTTGATTGATAGTGGAAGTACCCATAATTTCATCCATCAAAAAATCGCGGAAGCAGCACATTGTTTTGTACGGGCAATCTCTAACTTCCAAGTCCAAATTGCAAATGGGGGCACAATGAAATGTGAAGGCCGTTTTGAAAATGTCGATCTTCAAATGGGGGATTATCAGTTGAAAACCCACATGTTTTCATACACATGGGGGGATGCGACATTGTCCTAGGTGTTGAATGGCTCCGCACCCTTGGGCCAATCACAATGGATTTCCAGGAGTTATATATGAGTTTTAAGCAGAACAACTCCACACATACCCTCCATGGCCTCCAGGCGGGAGCACCCTTGGTCATCAGCTCGCATCGGATGGAAAAATTGTTAAAAAAGGGCAATCATGGAGTAATAGCACAATTTAATGCAATCCAGGTAGTCGAAACCAGACCTCTGCCAATTCATCCTGAGATGCAGCAGCTTTTAAATACCCATCGAACGGTCTTTGACAAGCCTCATGAGCTTCCACCCTCGCGAGGGGAACATG
>APFE031188601.1:41811-87231 GCA_000404065.3 Pinus taeda
TTAATATTTGTAAGTGGTTAACCCGCAATTAATGAAGGGACCACAGTTAGTTGCAAATGGGCGGTAGTATTAAATAAAGGGTAAATGGGCGGTAGTATTAGATAGATGGTATTAATAAAACCCACGGTATTGACCCGTGGTATTGCATGTATGAGTCATATATAAAGGATAGAGACTCCCTGCGAGCAGTATCGTGTCTTGTTTGGTAACCGAGCTCTGCTCTATTGGAGGTTTCCCCCTCGAAGAGGCCTGTGAACATTTCTCTCTGAGTAATAAAATCATTGCTATTCTGTGTTTTGGGTATATTTTCTTCGCATATTCTGTGTTCTGGGTATTTTTCTCACATATTCTCTATTCGGTATTGCTTTGCAGGTTAAGAAGCATAACACATGAGCCATGTCATCCACATCTATATTGTGGGCCATACTATCAATCAATGTAATGTAACATGGAATTCCAAGAGACCCACTTGTTGTACAAAGTCAAAAAGTGAAGGAAATCAAACAGTCATGAGGGTAGTTGAATAGCCACAAGGGTCAATTTCACCCTTGGCTATAAATACCCCCTCATTTGTACATGAAAGGAATTTCCACCTCAGCTCCTCCCGCATAGCCTTGAGAGTTTGTAATATTTTCTTTGAGGAGTAAGTAGTGGCTCCAACGCCTTGCATGTGGGGTTAGTGATGTATGGTGTAACGACGTGTCTTGGAACTTTCGCTCAATTCAGAAGCCTACTAATAGGCCAACACATTTTCACACATGTATTGTAATTGTTGTAAGACTAATGTTTGACACTTGTAATGAATGTTGCTTTAACTTATGTTTAACAATTGAACTAATTCACTTGTTGTAATACATATGTGTTAATGAAAATGTGTTGTATATGTTGTTCACATTGTCTCGCCCATGTAGACTAGTCTCCTAAACATCAGATAGAACTTTCACATAAAACTTTCTATAGCAACCATTGTGCTCATGCGAACTAATGTGTTAAGTGTTATACGTGTTATCTTACCTTGTGTGTTGTGACTACTACATCCGTGTGAACTGTTCCACCAGAAGTTGTGCATGTCCTGTTGTGTTGTGTGTTCCTAGTAGAGTTGGGACTACTCCCAACTAACTTGGGACTCACTCCCACCATCTCCCTCTATAGTGAAAGAACCATTGACACAAGTGACACTTATAATCACTAGGCATGTGAACCTCACTTCTCAAAAGGCAAAGTAGACCACTCTCATGTGCTGACAAGTAAGAGTTGAGGCAAATCTTTAAGATAATGGTAGTCAGGCCATCATACCTTATGGGACTCCCACGCCAAAAAGTCTAAGGTCCAGTTGGGACTTCATACCTGGGTGATCCCCTAAATGTTGGTGGGTCCAACACCATCAATAGATTTATTATATATTATTTGTTTTTTTTTTTGTTGTTAAAATTAAATTAATTGCAATATTCCACCACATATATTATATATATATATATATTATTATATATATATAATATAATATGATTTATATTTATAGAAATGTACATGAGTACATATTGTACGGAGAGTAAATACTTACGTTTACAATTTTCTTTCTCTTTTTGTTTTCCTTAATGGAGCAGGGCTTTCTTGTTATAGTAAGATATTTTGTTTGCAATTGATGAATTATCTTATGCTTGATATCAATAGGGGCTCCTTTAGACAAGAAGAGGAAAAAATTATTATTCAGCTGCATGGAATTGTACATAACACACAAACAAACAAAAGATTTAAATAATTATTCCATATTGTAATGATCTAATCAACTAGATAATTCCCCAGGTATAACTTATTTATTATTTTGATTGTTGTGGATGACCTTCCATAACCTCACAACTCCCTAGGAAAATAGTCAACAAGATCAAGAAATTTCGATATACCCATTTGAAGAAGCGCTTATTGAAAATCAGACTTTATCCATCGACCCATGCACCCATAGGAGAATTCATTCCCACTACTCTAGTGGTATTCATGGGATGTCTTATGGGGAACAAGACACAATGGGAAAATGAAAGGCTCGAAGAATAAGATAAGATTTCTAGAGCTTCTTTGCTCATGTCCTCTATTTCTACTATTGGTTACCACACCAATATCAGTACCGAGGGAAATGCCACAATGCCTAAATGTAATACGCATGTTGATTATGTCTTAAATATATGAAATTTTGATGTTGTTAAGGCTTTTAGGAAGGAGAATCGCTATCCCAGCGTTAGAAAAATAGAGAGAGCACATTATGACACACACAAATCACTTGATATCTTTATTCATCACAATAGTTACAATTATATAGGACATAGATTAGAAACTTCGACGAATCTAGATCATGATTCTGACTCATAACATAGGAATTAACAACTTCTAGAATGACACCTAGGGACTCACAATGACAACTACACATGACATTAAAAACACATATTACAACAATAAATAAATTTATGTCTGACTGGTATTCATCAACACCCACATGCACTCTGGAATATTAAAAACACCACTCTTTCACCACCACATATTTGAGTTGTAACTTGACCTCCATTTAAAGTGGAACCACCTCATACCATCGTTGATGAAATTTAAAAGATAAAAAATATTGACAAATCAACTCGACGAGGCTTCTACGATAAGATCTTTCAAGTAATAAACTATCCTATGGACCAACCACCATCTATCGGATATTTTTCTTTCAGATATCTATCAGTTGCTAGGATGGAGGTCTCGATGCTAAATGTA
Organism: Pinus taeda; assembly: GCA_000404065.3. Lineage (NCBI taxonomy): Eukaryota > Viridiplantae > Streptophyta > Pinopsida > Pinales > Pinaceae > Pinus > Pinus taeda. Next base: position 44,560 of record APFE031188601.1, read on the forward strand.
TTCAAAAGTTAATCAAACAACTTGACTTTGCAAGAATTAATGTTTCGGACAACAGTGCTTTAAGTTTAAGAACCACCAACCCTTTTTATAACCAGTAAACACTCAAAGACCAACAAAATCTCTCACACCATTTTTTTGTTTAAATAATAATATAACTAATACGTCAATTTCAAAGTAGATCTCTGAATCTAAATAACAATTATTTGCAAAATTTGCCAAAACAATCCACATAAACTGCCCAAAATTGAAGCTTTAAGCTCCAAATAATCCATGGTGAGCCTTATATATTCCTTCGTGATGGTTTTACTGCCCAGTTCCATAAGAGAAACAAGTTCATATAATGGTTTCCTGTTGAGATCCTTGGCATAGGAAATGCCTATTATGTTCCCATAGAATCCTTCCTTTAGTTGGGGCTCAAACATGGACCTTCTATTTGCTGAAAATTATTCATCAGAATTGGTGACATTAAGGGAGCAAGAGAAAAACACACATCCATACATAGGTTTACACCAAATCTATGTTTTTTAAAATAGGTCACAATAGAGACTAGTTTCCCTTTCCATCTCCCAGTAAATATACTAGGTATTGATTTGAAGTAGTATATTTGTTGATGTATTAAACACATTCTCCTGGAAGGACATTGAATTTTTAATATTATTGAGTTCCACATTCATTCTCCAACACTCACAATAATTCTTGAGGCTGATCTTATGATTCATGAGATTCAGGATGTTCCATTTGTGCATGTCCTTGTTTGACAAGCTCAGGGCAACTTCTGTGCCTATCAAGAGTGTTATAATGATGTGAAGTATCAATCCATATCCACATATACTCGTGTGGGCCTCCATCGTTATCGCAAATTTGATTGGAGATTTTTACGGAGAGTGCAGGTCTCATTTTCTCCTAAGCTACGACAATAATCAATTAATGCACAACAAATTATGTTTAGGATCCATGATCCATGACTTCGTTGAGTGTGGAACCTCCATATCCTTGAAGCGTGTGTGAATTTCAACCCTGTTGTTGAGTTCTGAGATTCAAAACACTTTTTTTTTATTTTTGGACACAACATTGGTCTCGATGAAATTGGGGAGATGTTGCGAATCTTGATGCATGTTCACTTCCTGACACATCTAAAATTGCGGAAATTTGTTTGGCTTTGCCACAGATGTGGCACCAACGAATTAGCATGGTGAATTGTAATGGTCGATCTCCTCTACCAATTCCACGACCAAATTCTCCTCCTTCATCAACTTTACAGAAATTCTTTCAATCAACATCAATCGAATGGTGTCTCACGACCTCACCCTCGGCTAGTCATAACAGCCACATGCATATCATGACTAAAGAAACACTAGATTTGAATATAGAAACAACATCATATTTTTTGTATTCGTGCAACACAGAGTGGATTTAAAACAAACAGATCTCACAAAAATAGATTGCAGGGGCTTTAACAATCCAGATCGATCTTTCCTCTTAAATTTGTGCCTTATGGCTATGATACCATGTTAGAGAAAAAAGAGCACAATATGAAACACACAAATCATTTGATATATTTATTCATCATCAGAGTTAAAAATATATAGGACAACGAATATAGATCATGATTCTTACTCATAATATAGGAATCAACAACTTCTATAATAATGCCTAGGGACTCACAATGAAAACTACACATGACATGAAAGAATTAGTTCCTACGCCTAATACATTACATGATATTTTTACTTTCAGACTATATTATGACTCATTCATTTGGGTAATCTATTAACAATGTTATTCTACTTACTTTATAGCTGGTTTTAGCATCACACCTCATTAGAGTCCCTGATAGCACTATGTTTTCTATAGGTACTCAAAATATTTCAAGGACGACAGTGCAAATTTTAAATGGTGACACGATAAGAGTACAAATTACCTTTACTGTATTCACTATGTGCATCATTCTTGTATCTTGATTACTCCCCATATTTACGTATATATATTAAACTTACTAATAATTGCATGCATTAAAGAATGGTACCACACCTTGCTACTACATATTAGAAATACATTCCTAAAGATTCCTAATCTCACGTTGATACAAATTATTCCTTAAATTTGTTTTCCTTTTTCTTCCATAAAATGGAGTGTACATGTTTGTTCTTCAATTCAACTGGATAAATTACTACATAATCACTTAGTAAAGTCATTATTTTAACCAAACATTTTGAAACAACTAATCAAAAAAAATTATTACTTATTTATACTCTTGAGACTAATGTGAGAATCAACAAAGTTACTCCCAACGAACAAGTTACAATTTCATAAACTCCCAGCTGAGACTTAACTTGACTTAGTAGTATTTATTTCTTTCCTTTCGTTGTATATTTTTAGCAAAATCCTTCGTTTAAGGTTTTCCTCCTTTTCCTTTAGCTAGATTTTTTTTAAATAATAAAAATCATTCATTTTTCCTTCTTTGAAATACATTTCTCTCCAATTATGCTTATCCTTATCTTTCCACCGAACATAACATTTTTCTCCAATTACATTATCTCTTAGTGGAAACTATTCTCAATGGGATCTTGAAGACCTTTAGAATGTTATAGCTATGAAAACTATGAATTTTTTCTTTTTTCTCCACTTTTTGGCATTCAACCACTTTAATAGTTTCTTCTTATAGAAAAGAATCTTAAAATACCCACATTTTCTTTCCCATAATATTTCTAAGAGAAAATATATTTCTTTATTATTATAAGATTTATTTACACAAGTCAATAAAATTTAGTCTTGGCCCCATATTCATTCTTCAATAATTACAACTAAACATAAAGAAATAAAGTTTATAAAAAGTAATTGCAACAAGGTTATTACGCTCTCCACTCTCCATCTCTCCCTTTTCACTCCCTCTTTACCTCCAACTCTATCTCTTTTTGTATTTTTTATTCTCTCCCTCTATCTCCCCCTCCAACTCTATCTCTCTCTCCCTCCGTGATCTGAATTAGATCATTATATTGTGTTTCATCCATCTTGATGCATTTGAAGTGAAAAAAATGGAGGGATCAACTCACGAGACTCTTTTTACTGCCGGGACCTAGTTTGGCGAAACAAGGTCTGAAACCTTTCGTGAGTCTTTTAATGCATCAAATGAAATTTTTTGGGTTTAAATATTTTCCACTTTAATGTGAAACCTTTTCATGTTATTCTACACACAATGACCTTTCCAACAACACAAGAAGCACATCAATCAGAGTCTGTATGAAAAGGTTATGCCTCTCAGAAGTTGACCTTCTTGTTTTCACACATATAGTTAGAGAGGATGCCACGTAAGCACCCATTATTCATGGAAAAGGGTCTAGCCACGTGTTTTTGAAGTAAAAGACTCTAGAAGACTCTATTTTGTAACTATAGCTTAGAGTTGATGTTGTAAAACTTAACCATTAGTAGGCTATTGGGTTATGTTAAAACCGGGCCACTAGGATGAGGAGGCATCACATTCTTTCGAGAGAATTTTGTTCCATAGCTGAGCAAAGATAAATAGGAGAGATAGGAGGTAGAGAAAATAGAGAGGATTTGTCCATTGTAGCAGTCCATGGGCCATAGGCATTACTTGTTTATACCTGTAGCCATATTTACAAACAGAGAAAGAGACCGAAGCAACCTCACCTTCTAGTTGGGTTTTCTCCCAAAAGGGTTTCCCAAAGAGCATATCTTGTGTCTTATGTGTGTTTGATCTTATTTTATCGGTCTCTAATTTTATTTGTAATTTCCATTTGCAAGCATGCACTAATTACAGTAAATATACAAATCTATAAATAACGTAAAACAATAATAGTGTAGAAACACAATTTTTTAATATAATATTAGCAGATCTGTTGTGGTGAACTATCCAGTGTAATATCCATGGTAGTTTAGATATCACTCTCTTTCTCTTTCCCCTCATATATCTCTTTGTTCCTCTCTCCCTCATTCTCCCAACACACTCTCCCTCTCTTCACCCCATAACCTTCTCTCTCTCTCTCTCTCTCTCTCTCTCTCTCTCTCTCTCTCCAATTCTATGACTATCTATGTCCCTCTCTCTCTCTCTCTCTCTCTCTCTCTCTCTCTCTCATCCATAAGATAGATAATTTCCACTATGTTTAATTGATATCATGTGTAAGGTATAATACAATAATACTTATAATGGAAAGTATTATTACGAATTACATTACATTTTTCATTATATTTTATGGAATATAACTTCAATCAACAATCTTAGTTTTCCCCCTCTTATATTCCTTCCTCTCCTTTACTTTTTCATCTACATACAACTCTACAGAAATAAATCACAAATCATGATCCTCCTCATATATATATCTATATTATATATATATATATATATATATATATATATATTCGATGTTTAAATAATAATAAGTAGTCTTATTAAAAAATCACAATGATTCACAAACATTAATTAATAGGTAGTGAAAGAAATATTGATTGTGATATACATACTCATTAACCTCCAGCTCCTTCACTCCTTGAGTTTCAATTTCAATAATGACAAACTAAATCATGAGTTTCTCACTTTACTGAACTAGATTTCCATTTTCTTGATGAGAATCAGTTTCATTAAATTGACAAAGTGGATGACCACCATTTGAGAGGCTTTAACAATTTTTTTCCACCCTAGTGCCATTTGTTCTCCTATATTTTCTTCTTCATCGATAATAGCCCTACCTTGTGTGTATCCTTGTCATTTTTAATACATTGTAAGACAATCGGAAATTCAATTGATGGTGATTGGCCTTTGTTGTAGTGATTGTGGACTACCTGAATTGGATCATGCCCCTCCATCATTCTATCCACTAGTATGTGAACAGTTGGAGCTTGTATTTGGTTAAGTATATCTCGTGTAAGATTCAGAATATAAGTCCATAAGCTTGTGTGAATTGCATTGTCTAATATTATATTGCCACTATGGAGAGGATAATGCATTTCTTGATAGTGTTTTTGTCTCTTGCAAGTTCCTCTAAGTTCATGAAGAGAATTAAAATCCTATCAACTTACCTTATAATGTCCCTATTTCTCATTGATTATAATTTTGCAATCATCATAATGAACAACAATTGGATAATGATGGGGATGGTTTTTTATTGAATGTTTCATAAGGTTTATTGGCATCAATACTCCCACTCCCACTCCCACTCCCAGACCAATAATAATCTTAGTCAACGATTATCATCTACTTGACATCTTATTTTTAACTTGATGTTCTATCTTTTAATAATATTTTTAATTAATATTAATATTCTTTATGTCTTATAAATTCAACATATTAATATGAGTTCAACATATTGAGTTGACATTTAAAAAACTTCACATACAATATCACATTACTCCTGGACACCTCCCATGTATTGCGTTGTAGGGTGCCTGTTAGTGGAATAATGAAATTATTTTACTTTGTTATTTCCAACTAAGAGTGGGAGTGAAATAATTTTACAGGGACACTATAATTTTTTTGTATCTAGAGGAATTGGCAACAGGGCTAGTCTCATACTCCCATGACATATGTTAATTCTAACTACTACCACTCTAACCTCTAGGTTCCTACACATGCCCCTTCCATAGGCATAGGTGAATTGGTAGAATTTGAACCTCAAAGGTCCTTACAAACATAAGATATCAATTTCATAGCCATCACTAATTGAGTTTCCTGTCTAGGAATAATTGACATTGTATTTTTATTTAAAGAATATTTCATTTTTATTTTAAAAGAGACTTGTGTAAACTCCATGTTAGGCACATATGAAATTTCACATCACTCTGATATGGTGTTATAGAATGCACCCCTTAGATCAATAATTAGTAGGTGGATGGAAGGGATTTAAATTCCATGGAGTATTCTAGAATATTCTTAGTAGTATATACAAATGAAAGGTTGAAATTTATCTCAAAAGTAGTTATTCTTTCTTTACTCTTTTAATTAAATTGATTAATTAAAAAATGTGATATAAACAAGTGTCATATGAAATGAGTTTTGGTATTTAAGGAATGTTATATTGTTAAGCCATGGTATTGTAGAAAATATTATTTACTTATTAATAATCTCCATGGATAATAATAGTTTTCCATGTTTTATTAAATGTATATATGTTTAACTTTATATATTGAATACATTACTATAAAAGAAAGGTCAAACTACACATAAATATTATTTCAAAAATTGTTTAAATAAAAAAAAAAAAAAGTTAATTCTTAGTGGACATAAGTAAGAAATTAATACATACATGTGATGGTGGGTACGATAGAGGTTATATAGTGGTTCCATAATTTCATTATGACTATATTGAATATCATTTATGTAAGCCACCATCTCATTAAGATCTTCATACTTGTGATCCTTGAGAATGTCCTTATTGATTTGGATATTTCGAAGTTTCTCTACTATGGACTCCATGGTTATTGAAGCCACTACATGACCTAGGGAATGTGTTATAGGTCTATTTGGGCTCATCACTCCTAATGATCATATCAGTATAATTAGGGATCATCAAACCCTAATTTAGTTGTCACATGCCCTAGACAAGTCATCAAATTGAATGCTTCCATCCATCAAAGTTTCCTAGCTTGAAGCCCTGCTGAAATGCCTCCTTGGGATACTAGCGCAGCCTTGGTCAGGGGTAACTATGGTGCAGAGCAGGTAAGCCCATTCATGCCTACACTGTAGTGCACATAGGCCGACTTTGACCTACACTGGGTGAGAATGAGCGAAATTGACATAGGATTCTGGGAATATTTCTTGATTCTAGAGCATTCTAGAAGGATGCCCGTCGCTTATCTCATCCTATGAGGTTGACTTTGGATAGGATATGGATCAATTATCCCTCTATCCTCTCATCCCTTTCTCCATGGAAACTAACTCCAATTTTGCAAAATCATTCAATGCCCAATTTATGACATAACCACTTGCATTTCCCTATAAATTGACCACTCATCATAGTGAACAGGGGCTGGAATTTGAAGATTGTAGAGAAATACTATTGGTTTGAGATTTGATTTCATCTCAAGTAATGTTATGTTGCCAAATTTATGTGCTTTTGGTGTGACGAGGGTTAGGACTGAAGTTGGATGTGTGACACAGGCTCCAACCACATTGGGTGTAACTCCTCCTTCTACACCAATAAAGTTGTTTGTTCCTTTTCCCATATTATTGTTCATATCTATGATGCATATATGTTTCAATGTTGTCGATTCCATTTATTTATAGTAGATATATCATATACTTTGATCACTGTTGACTTCTATTTCTGTTGACAGGTACGAATTGAGTGAATTCAGTTCGAGCAGGAGCGAGGAGAGCAATTCAAAGGAGACTAAAGGAAGAGAAAGATCATAAGTTCATTACTTCATCTCATCTATCTATTATAGGAAAAGGTTAAACCACTTTCTTTCTGTTGTTCAAGTGTAACTACCCGCTTAGGGAATATGTACTTATCTGTAGTTATAAATTCCATATAACAAATTGGTGACTCCAAATGGGAATGAATGTACTTCTTGGTAGTTTAACCTTATCATATTACATCCTAGTGGACTTTAATTGATTTCATGGATCTATTTTCAGTCATTTTGAAGTGTTTGTGGCTAAAAAATGTGCTTAAATGTCTCTTGATTGGACTCTCTGGCACCCACGCAGTGTTGGTCTTGACATAGTGTGCTACAAAGTAGCCTTAGCTTAGAGATAGTGCACTGCAGTGCATTATCTCCCACTCAGGGCTGTGTTGATCCCCGTTAAGCTAAAATACCCACGTTTGGCTTGGTTTTTTCCAAATTTCCTTTTGATGTTTGTTGAAAGATCAATGTTTTGTATGGTTCTGAAATAAATTTGCATTTCTTCTCTTAGCCCTACTTTGCCCTTGATTTTTTAGTGTTTCTTAAGTGATTTATTTATCATTAAAAAATTCATTGTCAAAGTTAGCTTACGTTGATTAGTGTTTTCTGAAAAAGAAGTGTCGTAAAGCCTTCATTTATTTGAAAAAGAAATTTTTGTAAAGTATTTGTTTCTTTTGAAAGGCATTGATTAATAATTTGTGCATTTAGTTTCCTTTTGTTCATCTAAACATTAAAGGAATGAAAAGAAAAACATGAATTATGCATTTAGAAGTTTGTGTGTGCTTGTAGGAATAGTATAGGGAAAGTTGTTGATTGCTCTATCCCTTTTAGATATGGTTTTCATGTTTCAGATCAAATGAAAAGAATGTTTCTCATCATAGTTTCATTCTAGGAGTTTCAAAAACATCACATGGTGAACTTGAAAGGCAAACTTTTAAACAAGATCAACTAAAATTTATCTCAATAAACGTAATGGAGCATTGTAACTTAACGCATAACATTTAGAGGTCTAGGCTAGAGATGTGTTCTGACATCGTTAAAAATAGAAGCTATTGCCAATTTTTTGTGATACATTTTGAGTGTGATACATCATTCCACATACATAAGTATATCATAGCTCGTCCACGTACTTTTGGGTATATAGGGTGGTGTTATAGTATGAAAAGTATAAAGGAATGTTCTCACTATGAGGTGTCACATTAGACAACGCTAACACGGATTGGGCCTCCATGTACTTTTGGGTATATATGGGAGGACTACATTAGGTTGCTATCCATCCATAGGTAACTAAGTCAGTCTCCTTATAAACTATGATACACCGAACACAACATTTGGGGAGATTGCCTGCACGTATGTTAAGTCCTTGGTTTACTAAGGAAATATATTGCATTTCATAGTTACTTGGTAATGGTTCTGCCTAGATTACCCTATCTTTTCTTATTTCTTTTTGTAATAAAATCAATCAGCAATCATGGAGGAAAATCAACCATTACCCCATCGTCCGTGGAGGACATCAAGTAAACTTCCTTTACCCCCTGAAGCTACACTTGGTCGGCGAAAGCGGTCTCATTTCACTGAGTCCAATACATCACAAACTTCTGGTTCTTCATTTTGATTTACTAGAGTCAACTATACCAGTAAGTATTGTGATCCTAGTTACTCCTATTATTATTGGTTCATATGCTATTGAAGTGGAACCTTTAGAATTACCTGAGGACACTAAAAGTGAACTTAGTGAAATGGTATCTGAAGTTGTCCAACAAGAAGTTGATCCTCAACTCAAAGTTGTTCAACAAGAAATTACTTTGGAACTTGAATCCGTTCAACCAGAAGTTGGACTGAACCTATCACAGTTCAACCATAAGTTACTTCTAAACTAGAAGTTATTCAAGAAACTCATCCTCAACCTGTTGTTCTTTTACTAGAACATTTGGATCTCGAAGTTGAACAATCAGAAGTTGTTCCCATACCAGAAGACAATCAACCGGTTTATCCTTAGACATCTGTAACTGTTGAGACTTCTCCTTTACTACAAAGTCAAACACCGAAAATTTATTATGGACCTGACGGTGAAATCCTTCTACCTGGTTTGATTGCTATTGAAGATAAATCTGAAGAAGAAACACCCAGAACTTCAACTCATTTTGGACCAGGGCTTTATTTTTATCCTTCTTATCTTTAGTTAACTGCTCCTTTTGATCCTGTTTACTTTCAAACTCCCATAGATTCATTAGTAAATTTATTGGGTCATTTGACTATGGATGAAACACCATCCCAGACTGTATCATCTATTACAGTTGCGACAACATCTACTATGCTACTTCTTCGATGTTCACCACAACAATTGAGTCACATCTGTATGGTGTTCTATCCATCCCACCGAGTTATCAATCATTATTTGGAATTCACTTCGGTGTTGCTTCTAGTCTGTTGTCTTCACCCATGTCACCCACTGGAATTTTACCTAGTTCTTCACTTACGGATACTGAACAATTTGATCCATCAAGTCAATATCAAGCTAGTCCATCTGGTTACTATCCAATGTATCCTCTTTACATTAGATTACCACCATATGGAGAAAAATATGCCCAATCTACTTGTCCTCCATTTTCTGGGGGAAAATCATATGGCAGTATACCGTCATTTTTAGGTCCAACTTATTTTGGAATGACTATTTACTAGTAGCAACCTACAATGCCTGTTCAACCAGGCCTTGTTTATCCATCACAACCAATGCAATTTGTTTCATCCATACCACTACGCCTATCATTATGACTTTACCATAGTCGAAAACTCAGTTGATTGTATCTCAACCTTTGTAAGTTGGTCCTTCAATCTCTGACCCTCAAGTTTCAGGTTCACAAACTTAGTCTTCTCCGGCCATTTTACAACAACCGTTTGCGTCTGGAATCCAACAACCTCAGGACAATTTACCATTAACTTGGATGACTCAAACTTATACTGTTCTAATTTATTCACAACCTGGTCAAAGACTGTTACATCAACAACCGTGGAAACCACAATATCAACAACAACAATTCCAACAGTAGCAAACTTTTCCTAGACTTGGTCAACAAGCCTATGCTAGGTTTGGACAATAGCAAATTTATCCTGGTGCCCAACAACCACCTTATATTGGATATGCTCAACAAACTTACCCCTATCAAGGTTACCAACAATAGATTCCATATGCTGGTATGCAAAGGCCTATTGCCCAGGAAATTCCATCTTACCCTAGTTACACTCAACCCGAACTAGATAGATAGTTGCCTTTTGTCATAACACTTGAATTACAGTATTTAAATCAACTTACTAATGATCCCATTCTTTATGCGCCTTGGTGGCCAGTGATTCCACACAAATTTCCTTCTGATATTCCTAAGTTCAATGGAAACCCTGGAGAAGAACCATCCAACCATTTTATGACTTTTCATTTATGGTGTTCATCCAACTCCCTAAATGATGATTTAGTTAGACTATGTCTTTTCCAGCAAACACTTACTGGTTCAGGTGAAAAGTGGTATATTGAACTACCGTGAGCTTCATTTGACAACTTCACATCCTTAGCCACTACATTTTTAACCCACTTCTAGTTACCCATTAGATATGAAACTGGTATGGAACTGTTGACCAACTTTAAATCGGCCATTGCTACTCACATTTCTGATCATATTCTTGAGTGGCATTGTCATCATCGAATGGTCAAAAATTTTGTTCCTGATCAACTTTTAGCTTAGTGGTTTATCAAATGCTTGTTGCCATTTATCAATGATAATGTGGCTAAAAGGAGGAGTTGTTACTCAAGATCAAGTAATTTCTCGTGCCCAATACTTAGACTTGATTTACACCTAGTCTAGCACACTCTATGATAAAATTCCAAATGCTCCCAGACGAGCTTTTACTGTTCCACCACCTCCAGCTAGTAAGGACTCTCACGCCAGTGATGGTGTGATAGTTTCTTCAAGCACTCAAACAACAAGTAGACCATCTAGTCAAACACTTTCTATTTCAAATCAAACTTCTAGTGCACCTGATAATACACTTGCTTCTGAAATAAATGTTGTGTCATCTGACAAAGGTAAAAATGAAAAACAACCTGGAAGCAAGAAAAAGGGGAAAAGAAAAAAGAAACAAAATACTCCCCCTCAAGAGAAATCATCTAATTCCTCTTGTTGTATAGGTAAATCCCCTCTGTGGACAGAGGCAATCCCACTAGCCTAAATGGGGTCTAGCAACAATCAAACAACGCTAACACGCAGGTTCCTAATTGCGAAGTAAAGGCCAATTATGAGAGCCTACCTCGAATCCAACGCTAGTATTCGTAGAAGAGTCGTCGCTTCTGTTCTTTCGCTTCAACTAGTCACAATCCTCACGATCCTCGTGAATAGACAACTGCACATGCAAAGAACAAGACAAATACAAGCATAAAATCTGGGAAATGCAATTATGTATCAGTCACAAAGGATACAACTCAAACATCATAATAAAGACACATGAGTGGAACCATAATGATAGTCATCTATTATTATTAATAAAAAAAGAGAATACAACCAAGTTCTGACGTCAAATCCTCCTTTGGGTGGGTGAATTAGCAACACATGCCTTGCAAAGTTTGTAAGGGATGGGAACAAACCTCTCTCTCCTTGGTTACTTGGACATGGATCTCCTCCTTAAAGATTTAGCCTCATAGGGATGAACAAGACCTCTTGCAAGATGAGCTTAGCAATTCTCAGACTTTGGGACTTAGATTTGGGAGCTTGAAAATTAGAATTACTAACTAGCTTGCCAAAGGGAAAAGAACAACCTTATATAGAGGTGGGAGGAGTAGATAAGACCATCCACTTGATTCATGGGATTGTCCTTATCATTAGGAAGCTTCCATGAGAGGTGGAGAACTACTTCCGTCCTTGGGAGATACGAAGCCCAACTGAACCAACTCAAATTGGAATTAGTTCATGGATAAGGTGGAAGGAACCTTCGAAAGTTTGTTTGTTAAAAATTTACCCAACTGGGTTGGCGCTAGTGTGAATCTGAGATAGAGTGCTAGCTAGCACGCCCTCTTTGGAGGATTTACCCCATTGGCGTGAGTAATACACTGTGGAATAGCGCCAATGGAGAAAGGGCTATATTTTTGGGTATTTTGCAGAAGGTGTCTTCAGGGCATATGGATTACATACTTCAAGGGATACAATGCAGGTGTTTTCAAGTTATGTCACTTCTCACAGGTCTCGGAATAGGTCCTCCAATGTACGGGAGAAGGGGTAATAGGGACGGTGACAAAATACTGTGTAACACCTCTTCTCTAGCTAGGAAACCTCGTTACCCATGTTTAATTTGTAATGAGGATCATTTTACGCTAGAATTTTCTCATTGCTCAGAAGTCTCAAAACTTCTTAAGACTTCTAATGCATCCGCTTTGTTGATAGACCCTTTCCCAAACCCAAAGACTCATATGGTTTCTACAAATCATGCTTCTACTTCACAAGTGTTTATGCTATCTGCCACTAAGCCTAAGACTGATGTTTTGGTGACTACATGAAGTAAAGATTACAGTAATCCAATGTCATCATCGAATAACTAGGCTACATATCAACACAGTGCTTCGACTTTGACTTCGTCTGATTCCATTCCACCAACCATTGCACCAGAGTTAACAATAAAAATGTCTAAGGGAGTTGTACAGAAATCTACATCCAACCCTCGAGCTCGAGCAACACAAATTTATAACATAGTAGAAGATTTGGCTCAGACACCTTCTGCTATGTTGACGCTTGAGGTACTTCAGAATTGTCCCTCCCAAAAGCAAGCTTTATTGTCAGCAATTGGTGGAATTGATTCAATGGATTCCAATCTTGTGGTTTTTAACCATGTGGGTTATATGCCACAATTACTAGCACGATTAGCATTCTTGATCCAATTAAAATCTTTGAATAAACTTGTTCACCAAACCATTGTTGACGAGGGTGCATCTACTTGTATCATGTCAATGAATTGCTGGAAAACATTTGGTTAATTGTCTTTGTCACGATCACCTACAACGTTAAAATATTTTGATGGTCGCACTTATACACCTTGTGGAATTTTAAGTAACCTGCACATAGAACTAGGGGGGGAAACTGTAACTGTTGAAGTTGAGGTCGTTGACAGACCCCTTGACTGCAAAATTTTACCAGGAAGACCATGGTTTTATGCTATGGTCGTTGTGGTTTTGACATACTTTCATATGATCGCTTTGCATTATAGAGGCAGAATCACAGTAATTGACCGAATCTCCTTCTTCGCCTCTAATTCGCAGGCAACTAGAATTGTTTAGTCAGTTCACAGACCCCCGCTATCTCTTCAGAATGTTGGATTAGGTCTCTTCAAATATTCTTCCCTAATGGGCACTTTTTCACTACCGTCACCATCACAAATGGCGAAAGTTGCAATAGTTGAGACCTGTAACATGATATATTCCACTTCATCTATTTCATGGAAGATTTCCAATAATTCCTAAGTTGATATGTGTAATGAAACCATGCTGCTAAGCCCCATTGAGCTCACATAGCAATCAATCTTTTTGGATTGTGCGACAAATCCAAAACCATTATCACCAATTTTATGGGTTGATCATTCGTTAGAATATGGTACTTCCTCTGATCCTTTTTCATGTACATTTTCTACGGATCAAGGAATCATCCAATCAATGATGCCAAAATAAGAACCATGGATAGATTATCATCATCAATCCCATCTTTCAAATCACATGGAAGATATTTCAAATGAACTAAATCACCCTTCAATTGTTGATTTCCTTTTGCATTCTGTATTTATAGAGAAAGTTGATTCTGAATGAAACTTATTGAATATCGAAGAAACCATTTCTATCGATATTCTGACCAAACCTAGAATTCTAAAAAACATCTGTGTTGGCAAATCTTGTTCTCCATCGAAACTTGAAACTCATCATGCTATTTTTTGTGAATTTTGCGATATATTTGCTTGGTCATATAAGGAAATTCTAGGTATTGCTTCTAGTATAGTTGAACACGAAATTAAAATGTATCCTGATGTTAAACTTGTACGACAACACCTCCATCCTATTCATCTAGAGAAGGCTGCTGCCATAAAAGTAGAAATTGAAAAACTTTTGCATGTTGGTTTCATATACCCCGTTCCTCTTACCAAATGGGTTTCCAATATTGTTCCTGTCATGAAGAAACAAGGAACAATACGAGTGTGTGCTGATTATAGGGACATTAATCATGCTTGTCCAACAGACAACTATCCTCCTCCCTTTATCAACCAGATAATTGATGACTGTGCCAGATGTGAAATATTTTCATTTATGTATGGCTTTTCTGGCCATAACTAGATCAATATATGCCTGGAAGACCAATATAAAATTGCCTTCATTTGTCCCTGGGGAAAATTCGCATATAGGAAACTCCCTTTTGGTTTGAAAAATGCTGGGGAAACTTTTCAGAGGGCAATGAATTATGCCATCCACAACATCAAACACATTGTTGAACCCTATCTAGATGATTTACCTGCTCATTCACAGAAATAGGTTGATCACCTGCAACATCTGAGAGCCATCTTTTTATGGTCCCAACACTAAAAAATTTGACTCAATCCACATAAATGTGTGTTTTTTGTTGGTTCTAGTCATTTGCTTGGTTTCGTAGTGTTTAAATAAGGATTTGACTCGACCCTTTGAAGGTTATGGAAATTCTTGATCTCCCTCCACCTTCCAATTTACTTCAGTTATAGATACTCCAAGGGAAGGCTAACTTTCTAAGGAGATTCATTCCCAACTATGCTGAAATGGCTAAAGGATTTACTCATCTTTTGAAAAAGGGAATTCCCTTCCAATGGGACCAAGTTGCACAAGCTTCCTTTGATTCTATCAAATATACCTTGATCCAAGCATCATTAATGTATGCCCCTAATTTTATCAAAATGACAATTTCATGTATCTCGCCATTGCAAATACAACCATTGCTATGGTTTTGGTCCAAGAAGAAGATGGGCTTGAACATCCGATCTATTATTTGAGTGGAAATCTCAATGATATAGAATTTAAGTACTCTTACATCGAAAAGATAACTTTGGCTACCGTTCAAGTTGTACTGATATTTCGCCATTATATCCTACTTTGAAAGACCACTGCCATTTTGGATTGAAACCCTATGACATAAATCTTGTCTCGTCAATTACTTGGGGGGGGGAATATTCGAAATGGATCATCATTGTGCATGAATTTGATTTGGAATTCATCAAATCCAAGTCAAAGAAATCTCTAGTTTTTGTCGAGATTCTTTGCAACCTTCCCTCTATCGTCATCAATGCAACAATGGAACCATCAATTCCAGATGAGTTTTTGTTTCTGATCTTGTCATTTGACCCTTGGTATGGAGATATACTGATCTATCTCCAAACCCAAACTTTTCATCCTGATACCTCTCACTCACAACAGTGATGTATTCGATATCAAGCCAAATATTATCTGATCATTGGCGACACCCTTTATTATCGCAGTATCGGTACGATTTCACAGAGGTGCCTCACACAAGAGGAATCTGAAAAAGTTCTGAATGATTGCCATTGTTGTGCTTATGGTGGACATTTATCTGGTTATGCTACTGCACAGAGGATTCTTCATCCTGGTTACCTCTAGCCAACCATATTTAACGATTACATTATTGAGGTCAAAAGTTGTCATACATGCTAGATCTTTGACCATAAAACTTGATTACCATCTACACCATTGCATCCTGTCATCATTGTTGCACCATTTGCAAAATGGGGCATTGATTTTATAACATGTAATCCTCACTCAGCCAGAGGGTATGGGTATATTATTGTCGCCCTGGACTATTTTACGAAATGGGTCGAGGCGATGACTACATTAAACAATAGTGGTGAGATAGCTGCATTTTTTTCTTCAACCATGTGGTTGAAGGGTTTGGTGTACCACAAGCTATAGTTACAGATCATGGTTCACATTTTCACAATCACATGATGACTGAATTAACTGCCAAGTTAGGAGTTTCACATGATAGTTGTACTCCTTATTATCCACAAGAAAATGGACAAGTTGAAGCCATCAAGAAAATCCTTAAGTGAATGCTTTAACGAATGATATGAGTTCACAAACAAAACTGGCCTTTGATCTTGTACTTAGCTTTGTGGGCTTAACGAACCTTGGTAAGAAATACAACTAGATTCACACCTTTTCAATTGGTGTATGGTCTACAGGCAATCTTGCCAATACAATGCGAAATTTCATCATTAAAACTCGCAATTGACTTGTTTCCTAGCACTTCTAATGAGGAAGTGCGTTCCTTAGAACTCATCCATCTAGATGAAAAATGTTATGAAGCCACATTAGCCAATGAATCACATAAGAAATGAATTAAGGTGCAATATAACCATAATGTCAAGCCTCGTATATTCTTAGAAGGAGACATGGTCTTGATTTATGATCAGGAAGCTGATAAATTAGGAGTAGGGGAAATTTGAACCATTATGGATGGTCCCCTATATTTCCAAGTGTGTTTTGGCAAAAGATGCTTACAAGTAAGTTGATTATGATGGAATTCCATTGTCGCAGCCTCGAAATGGGTTGTATATTAAACGTTACTATGCTTAATTATGCGTAGTAAAAACATTGTATATATGCTTTAATTGCATGTGAGTATGTGTCATAGTGTGACTTTTAGAGTTTTTATGTGGTTAAGTAATCCACTTTGCATTTGTTTCAGATGTCAGAATCTTTGGAACCATTTGTTGGTTATGTCGATGGTGCTAGTCATACTACGGAGAACCTATCTTCTGCAGCATGGTCATATTTGCTCCAAGTGGTGAGTTAGTGAGTTTTCAAGGGATTTGTATTAGTCGTTCTATGAACAATATCGTTGAGTATAGTTCGTTGATCAAACTCCTCTCTGATTCCATTTCACTTGGCATTCGCCGAATCATCATTAGGCTGGACTCACAGCTTGTCGTACTGCAACTTACAAATGTTTATACCTTCTAAAATCTAACTATTTATCATATGTTCCTTAGAGTTCGTCTCTTGGAAAGACATTTTTATTACATTCAATATCAACACATTTCGAGGAACTTTAACACATTGACTAATTCTTTAGCAAATTATGTGTTAAATAGACATTCACGACACATGTAAAAAGGTAAATTTGCAATTCACATCAACAATTGAATAGGATTACACATAACCATATAAAACACTGAAAGTAAAATAGATAGATGTTTAAATTTTTTACAAAAAATTGTTTCCAAGACATGTTGGTCATCTGACCTCAAAACTCAAAATGCAGACAGTAAATTCTCCTAAGTAGATGTAATGATGCTCATGATAACAGGTCACTTGCTGAGCTATCATGCGTAATAGCCTCATTCAATGGCTAGGAACACCAATAGTATGGCATTGTAGCCTCATCGGTAACTCCTTGATCCAGAAATCTAGTATACCGAGGGTTATCCCCTCTATATGATCCTGCAACTCTATCAGTGTCTCACTTAGATACAAATCCTAGAGAACTGCTCTTCTGACATTTCCCCATGCTGGTTCACCCACCTCTTGTTGATGACCCATTACTCAAATAGTGCCAACATCTGTATGCATGAAAAAAAAATAGTTTAGTCTTGGAAATAGCAAAAGCATAAAAAATGTAAAAACTCAAAAGCACATGGTCAAAACAATTTACCTATATCACCCCATTGAGCACCCACTTGTAATCTCAAATCTGGATCTCCACGAAAATCCATCCCAGCATATGGATGCTCCTCGATGACAATGTGTTCTCCATGGAGTCAACTGAAGAATGCAGGAGGAAATGAGATTGATGACTGGCCAACATGTCTAGCCATCAACTGAACCCATCTTTCCATTCGTGGATCTCTGGGACCAGTTAAACTCAGTGACACATGTTGAGGTTGCATAAATGGAATTCTCTCCAAAGTAAAGGCAATCAAGATCTAACCATAGATAAAAATATTCATCTTAATACTCTTTACTTTGGCCGGCTACTCTTTCATCGAAGAGAGAACTGCCTCACACTAGTTGAATATAGTTGGCTCAAGACACTCAAGCACATACTGCATGTATGATCTGTTTGCCAGATGAAGTTTCGCACTACCCGCCAACTTTGTGATAGTGAAGAGGATTGTTCGCAAGGGAAAATCACGAACATCCTTGATGTTTATCTTCCCATATTTGCTAGGTTGTGTACCTGACCGATAGAATTGTCGAATAGAGTCCCTCACTGGTTCACCCCCACGGGCAGAACCTGAAAGAGAAATGGCGACGCCATGTCTCGATAATCCTGTAAGGAAGTAAATATCATCGATCAATATAGAGATCAATATAGGGATTCATGTTCTCTTTCACGCCAAGTAATATCCATTATGATTTGATCAAAGTATGCAATCAAACCATAGGCTTAGTTAGGCTCCATTTCATGCAAAAAATTGAATAGATTTTGGTAAAAATAGATGAAACAAATTTCTAAACTACGCCCATCGCAACCCTGGTCTTGAGACAGTGCGCTGCAAAGCAGGTATCCTTCTGCTTGACTGCACTGCAGTGCAGTTTTCGATGCATTGGGTTGTGTTGATCCCAGGGTGAGGTATATTTTCCCTAGGGAATCCAAAACCCTAAACAATTTTCCTAAAATCGAAAAAGAGTGACCTTAAATGAAAGAGAAAAGGTATATCTCCTACCTGGTCTTGATGACACGAAGAATGATCCACATAATCTCCCGCAATCAGTTGCTGAAGTTTGAGGTAAAAATTGGTTCAGAGCACAAAATTGAATTGTAAATATCAAATGGTAAAATGAGTTGGTAAATTCTTGTTTTATGGTTATTTCATGTTCATTAAATGAATAAAATATAGTTTTTACCTAATTTTTAACAATGAAACATGTATGTTTAATATGTTTGGTGGTTCTTTGAGCAAGTTTACAGCTAACATAGTGAATTTGACATGCCTGATCGTAAATTGTACTTTTGACCACAAAGAATACTTTTATCTCTTTTTCGAGCTCTGATAAACATAAAAAAAGGATCCCCCTGGAGTCCTCTTTAAGCCCTTTTTAGATTCTCTAAATATGAAAACATTGTTGAGCGCTTGTCATTTTCATCTGGTAAATGAATTGGAAACAACATCTACTCAGTATAAGTTTAACCCTTTTCTAGACTAAGATAGATTATTTACGAAAAAAGAAATGCGTTCATCGAACATGGTCAATAGGTTCTCTCTTGTATTATTTTACACTTTTTTGGACATGAGAGACAAATTTACGAAAAATAACTTGTGGAATTTTCTTTTTGTCCTTTTTCAAACTCTCCAAACATGAAAAGGACCAAGTTCTCATTGTCATTAAACTCATTAAAACATCAAATAGCAACAAACTTGTCCATCATGACAAGACCGAGTTTCACCTTATCTAGACTCATTAAAACATCACATGGTGATGGATTCACCCGAAGGGTGGAATTATACCACAAGCATATGTTATAATCCTCAAGATTGTTTAAAAAAAATAAAGAGGTACTAGTCAGCAATGACTAGAGAAAATGGGAGAAGGGATAAATCACTTTATGGTAGCAAGTCGCTCTTGAACATGACACTTTCACTTCATCTCTGTGACTATTTGGGTTGGGTTATTTGCTTGATGGTTATCATACCTATGGTCTATCACACCATCCATCACTTTGATTTTGGGTCAATGCTACCAATTCATTCAGTGTTGCCAACATGTTCAAGAGAAGTCACTCAGTAAACTTCATCCTTTGCAATACTCATAACCCTTCATTTTCATGACCGCCATTTTGAAACATTGTTTCGCCAGTCATATTCTGTTTTCAAAATAATTAGTCTCATTTCATGTCATTGATGGAGGATAAATCAAAGCCTTCCTGTGATGAGTCACTTCTGGTCAACATCAACACATTATCCAAGAAGTTTACTAAAAATAGCCTTCTAGTACCTTGAGGCTTGCACACATCAATGGAAAGTTTCTCGCTTCCAACGACATGTTGACGTCACTCGCCTTCGACCGAAAGAATTTGTATGGTGTTTGACATCAGAAAATCTATTCACACCATGCAGAATGTATTGTAGTACCTTGAGAATCATTATCATTATTGGCGATCTCTCTCGCGTCTATTAACAACATACATAATTGGTTGGTAATCAGATGATGTCTTCCCATGTTCAACTTCAGATCACATTTCACATGGTTAGACTCATACTTGAGAGAACAATTGGACGAGATAGAAGACCCCGTATCTAGTTCCATCCATCAGGGCTGGGATTTCAGGAGTGTACTAAATCATGTGTATGATGGCTTTACACAGATGGTCATCCTATCATGGTTCTATATCTATAGATGACTATCTTATTTATGTACATGTAATGAAAAGTTTATATGCTAAGTATGGGTATGCCTTCCCTCAGCAATTCATGACAAATTCAAAGATATCATGATATTATGTATTGTAATCGATGCAAATCACCATCCGCTTCAGATCCTCCTCATCACATCATAAATCATATCACTCAACATTATCATTTTCAACTTCATTCTTTAGGGGGCAATTGTTACAGGTCTATTTGGGCACATCACTCCTGATAATTAGATCAATACAATTAGGGCTCATCAAACCCTAATTCAGTTGTTACATGTCGTAGACAAGTCATCAGATTGAATGTTTCCATCCATGAAAGTTTGCTAGCTTGAAACCCTACTGAAATGCCTCCTTGGGAGACCAACACGGCCTTGGTTAGGGGTAACTATGATGCAAAGAAGGTAGGCCCATTCAGGCCTACACTAGAGTGCACTTAGGCCCACTTTGACATGCGCTTGGAAAGAATGAGCGAAATTGACATAAGATTTTGGGAATATTCCTTGATTCTAGAGCATTCTAGAATGATGTCCAGCTCTTCTCTTATCCTAAGAGGTCTACTTGGATAGGATATGGATCAATTATCCCTATATCCTCTCATCCCTTTCTCCATGGAAACTAACTCCAATTTTGGAAAATCATTCAATGCCCAATTTATGACATAACCACTTGCATTTCCCTATAAATTGACCACTCATCATAGTGATCAGGGGCAAGAATTTGAAGATTGTACAGAAATATTATTGGTTTGAGATTTGAGTTCATGTCAAGTAATGTTATGTTGCTAGATTGATGTACTTTTGGAATGACGAGGGTTAGGACTGAAGCTGGATGAGTGACACGGGATCAAACCGTATCGGGTGTAACTCCTCCTTATACATCAATAAATTTGTTTGTTCCTTTTACCATATTCTTGTTCATATCTATGATGCATATATGTTTCAATGCTATCGATTCCATTTATTTATAATATATAGATCGTATACTTTGATCACTGTTGTCTTCTATTTCTGTTGGCAGGGACCGATTGAGCGAATTCAGTTGGAGCAGGAGAGACGGGAGCAATTCAAAGGAGATTAAAGGAAGCGAAAGATTACAAAATTTCCTTCACCTCATCTATCTATTATAGGGAAAGGTTAAACCACTTTAATTTTGTTGTTCTAAGTGTAACTATCCACTTTGGGAAGATGTACTTATCTGTAGGTATAAATTCCATATAATAGAATGAGCTACAGAAAGAGCCACTACACCCTTGGGTTCCATGCTAGTCAAGTTCCTAGAGGATGAGTTATTCCTTGACACGGGACACACCACACTAATTTGCTAACAACCCCCCCTCCTCCACGGCGAGATTGGCACCATTTGTGAGGCATTACATGTACTAACGAGTGGTAGGCAAGAAGGGTCGTGAAAGAACCTTCTAGGAGCTTAAAATGAGAGTGGCATACCCCATGACCAAGAGACAGATAAAAATAATTGAGACACACTAGAAGCCAAACACTGTGGGCTTTGAACTAGGAGGACAAATATCCTCCTGAGGTCGAAGAACTTCCTAAAGCATACGAAGCCCGCCAACCCACTGACGCTCTGAGACAGACGACGCATCCCCAGGTGGTCGGAGGGTCTATCTCAATGAGACCTAATGCAAATGGATACCCATGCAAACAACAACACTAACCAGATACTAGAATACAACAACCCCAACAAAGATAAACTCTAGAGGTGACTTGCAAATAGGAAATTGATGGTGGGGCTCCCACAAGCAACCAATAATTGTGACCTCCATCTAAAACTAAAACCATAATGACTAAGAAAATATGGCCACTATTACCTTTTCTCTCACAATGATAGAGAGTTCCAGGGGCCTCCTACTCCAACTTGAAATATGATGACGGGGTTTCTAGACAGAGGCATGGAGCTAACCCAAAAAACCATCCAAATTCGTTCTCATATCCCAGGTGTAAGACTGAAGGCCAAATTCAAACTAGACCAAGGCAGGCCAGACTTGCACTTCACGCATCATCCAAGGCCATGAACCTGATGATTCTCCATGGATCTTGTCTCTCGTAATGCAATACTCCACATGACCCAAATTCATGGCCAAAAATTTTGAACTGAAGAGGAACACTCATTTTCGATTGAATTTAACTGATGCATTAGTTGTATGGATCTTCACTTGAGTGGAATGAATGCAGGGATGACACATAACTGCAAAATTAATGACCACATGGAGGAGGGGGGAGCCCCAAGGGCCTCATATATGCCAAGTGGTTACTCAGATGATCACCCCCATCGGGGGACTTTTAGTGCACATTAAATACAATACGCTCAGGTTATTACTTTACAATGTGGGTTTGTGATACATATGTTCTAAAATTTTTTTTATATAGCACATAATAATATATATATATATTATTTGTAAATTATAAATTATAATATGTACATAAATTAGAGTTCATTTATGAATTAATAATGCATAAACAATTCTATAAAACTTAGTATCTACATATACTTATAATATAATACAATTTATAATACCTACTTTACATTAATTTATAACATTTTTATTTACATATTTCAAAAGGGCATCAAGTCAAGGTGAGATTCATCAAAACAGCTAAAAGGAGGAAGTCATCAAAGCAAGGTTCCAAAATGATGAAAGTAGTCAAACCTCAAATTTTCCAATGGAATGCACCAAGATCCATTCATTAGGAAATTGTTCAAAGAATCACATCAAACAAGAGATCATTCAAAGTGATAATAAGGTAAGATAAAGAAATCAAGGCAATAATTGCATAAATGATATCAGAGTATATCTTAAGACATGATCGAATCCTAAATAACCAAAGATCTCAAAAGTCAAATAGCGAGGATAAGAGGAAACATAAACTACCCAAGTGCAGTAAATGGGGAATTTTTCAAAATTTTAAGTAGGGGCCCCATCATTTAGATCAAAAATGTAGGGGATTTGTTGGCAGGACAACAAATGATGACATAATGGGTGAACCAACTATCTCTAGTGACATGATTTAAAGGTTTACAAATTCCAGGAACCAAAGGATAAGGGTCTTCTTGCACTTAATAATTCTCAATACCATGATTTCTATTTGTTAATTGATCTTTTAGAATGTATTGGAATTAGTAAAAATGGTTCCAATATTATCCAAATAACTTTGAAGAATAAGAAACAAATTTATGATAACAAAGCACACTTTACCAATTCTTAAAAATTACGAGGTTTTGAAATGAATAACTAATATATAAGGACGGCCCCATTTCCATGGGTATAATTGTTGCTACGAGCCGATGTTCATACCCTCAACAAGGATACCTTTTAACCCTAATTAGACACTCATGTCCCATTATAATGATCAAACATTTGTAGTTAAGCATCCTACTTATTTTCTACTAGGGTAGTAGAATCAGAAGACCCTTAAAGGCATGTGATGACATGTAGATTCTAAAATATTTACATGTTTTGGAATCCCTTATGTCACAAATAGAGCCACTGCTACTAGTATGCCTCAATAGCCTTGGTCTCCTAGACCAATTTTACCTTAATGTTTTTATCCCAGGAAGACAAATTAAAAAGAAACTAAAACCATGAGAGATTACCTCTAATATTAATTGAGATTATCCAGTAAATGGGGGACCAAGTCTAAAATGTCCTTAAGAGATAGGATGGAATAAAAGATGAAATGTTTATTAGAGACATTAATTTCCCTTGGTTTTTTAATTGTAAATTCCTTTACAATTGAAATTTTTTTAGACCATTTCTAAAAAGGTATTGTCTTTCCATAATTAATTGGAAACTACCTGATTCTTCAATCAATAAAAAGACAATAAATATTGTACCATGGTAGCAGATTTCAACAGAACAATAATTTTCTAAAAACGAATTTCCTTAACATAAAAATTTAGATTTATTTTGAGAGATATATAAAAATAAACCTAATATTGAAACCCATGTCAAAACAGAGGAAAGTGAAAGCATAAAAGTAGGCCAAGAACTATTTAACATTAAACAATATCAAATCGTAAGTTATTAATGATAGAAAAAATGGATCAAACTTCAAAGGGTAAGAGTATCATTGAGAATTTTAAACATTTCCTGATTTGATATTCTAATAATAACCTTGTGTAATAATTGAATTTAATTCATCATTTTATGCAATGTTTCAATGACCTAGCCATATTATTAAATGTTAACGAAATAAAAGTGCTCAACTAGAATAACTAGAAATCAAATGTGCAGTAATGATAAAGATAAGAGTCATAAATTTTCCATAAATATATTTTTTTATGAGTAATCAAAAGTATATTATTTCACTTCAAATATTCTTGTTTCAAGATCTTTATGATTCTTTAAAAATCATTCAACAAGAACATAAAAAGGAAAAGAACGGAAATAAAGAAAACTTCTTTCATGGTATCGTGATGGTGACTTATCCTTGGATGATGGTTATATGACTGCATTATGATGGTTATATGACTGCATTATTCCAACAAGAAAAAGTGAAAATCATATAGAAAATAATACACTTCCTATCGTAAACTATTTGATGACCAACCCCCTAAGTATAGTCATATGTCTAGTGCAACCATCAAAGTAGCTCCAATCTTGCAATGACAAAGAAATATCTAATTAGTTAAATGATTTGGAGACATTTTGAAATTAAAATTAAACAAGTCATGCTTCCCTAGAAAATATTCACTAAAAATAAAGACAGGTATGACCTTACCATTCTCATAAAAAAAAATATGAATCTTCAACCCTTCCGCAATCATATCATAAGCCATAAGATGAAAATTATTGCTTGGATAAGTTAAATTTGTAAATTAAATGTCTATCATTCGGATTCATTAAGGAAATGAAATTATTGCTTCGAGTCTTCCCATTGATTAAATCAATTGATTTAAAATGTAATAATTAAGTACGAAGATTATATTTAATCAATGGAGGGTTAGGGAATATGGGATCTTCAAATTCGAAAAGGGAGGTGTATGGTAAAGAATTAATGAAATAAAGTTGTCATAAAACATACCTCTCTTCCTTGTGAATGGTTGAAGAAAAGGAGGATCACTTTCTACTTTATAAATATGATGTTCAATAGGTACATCACTTATACTTATCATATCGTTAGAGATATATTGTGATGGCACCATGTAAGATAAATTAGAAAAGAATAGAATCTATCAGCAATTGTGACTAGATTAGGATATAAAGAATAAAAAGAATTCAAGATGAGTAAATGAAAGGGTTCTCTTTGAATCATCATAGTTATGACCAAATATAATTTCAAGGGCTACTTGTTTCACTTGCCCAATAATCTACATTATGTTTATATGGTATTTAATTAAAAAGTATACTATTGTTAATATTTTCCTCTTGTATGTTCAATAAGTCAAAATATTCATGAGAAATTTTATGCCAAGTATCTAACTTTCTTGAGGTGTAATTTTTTCATTAATATTTATAGTTTCATTTTCAAAAAAAGTCGAATATCCCTAACCTATTGTATTTGGACATTAGAATAGTTAAGATCATTATCTATATTTCATTAATAATTGAATTTATGAATGGATTAGCTTGAGAATTAAATGCATATCGATCAACAATTAAACTCTCATTCACTATATCCCCAGAAAAAGATTGTTCGAAAGAGAGACTAGTTTGTTTATCAATACAGTTATGCTCAATTTATTGCAGCCCTCATACTTTTTGTGGCACTCCTTTGTTCTCTGTAACACTCTATTTACCTAAGCTAATAAAATATAGGTGTGATATGTAACAATGAAAGTAAATATTTTATTATTAAATAAAATAATTTAATCACTTGGAAAAGTGAGACACCAAGAGATGAGATTCTTACCAAACTCATTGGTGAATGGGAATGTATAATTATTTCATGATAAGAATTCTAGATATAAATATCCATTAAGCTACTTAGTTGGAAAAAGATGTTAAGTTAAGAAACAACATAAAATTCTTGCGAGAGATAAAGGCAAGATATTATGAGGAAAAGCCTCCCAGGTGATAAAGACGAGGTTTTCTGGGAAAATCCTAGGAAAAAGGATAAAAAAGATCCATAAAAGTGGGAAGCCGCTATGGAAACCATATCATGAAATAGGGCACTAAATACCCATTAAATAGATCAGTAGGGGTAGTTGACCCATGGCAAGAACTCTCGGCTCGGGGGTGAACTAAAGGAAGTCAGTTCTGGGTTTGGTGGTGGTGCTTGATTCTCCAAGTGACATTATTTCCAATTTCTCTTGTCTCAATCACTTGCATGGGATGTATTGTATGATTAGTCCTTACTTTTTATGTTCTTCAATCTCTCAGCATATGTGTATTGTTGTTTGTGTTATCTTCATGAGGAGGATTGAATACTTATGCATGTGACCACTATTGAATCCAACTATAGATTTGGTGATGGGAGCATAGTTTTTAATTATTAATATTGGACCAAGGAGTTATATGGCACATGTGACTAATGGAATAATCTGCATGTGACCATTATGCATGATAAGAATTGATTGTGTTAATGAGATGATTATATACAAGTGCATGGGATAACTATTGAATCTAAATTAAATCACAATTAAATTTAGTGAAGGAACATAATATGTGGTTTTTAAGAATTTGTTAAGGAGGTATGTGAAAAATGGTATTGAATCTCTAAGTTGAAATATTGCAGCCTAAGGGACAACCCACGTATGTAGGATATGGAATGATTTATAAACTGTGTTTCATAACAATAGAGGAATTCATGGTTGTAGGTCAATGTAGTCTCTACTACGTTAGAACATATGTGAATATAATATGTTGACATCCAAGGCTTATGGATGATTTGAGTAATGTAAGCAAGGTCTTGTCACTAGTGCATTTGTATTCCCTTCGAATAAATATTAATTTCTAAGAATTCCTTCACTTAGATCATAGTTAATGTTTGAATGATAGAGATACTATCACTAACATTAATTCATTATTGAATAATATGAATTTCACTAAATAATTAATTAGAAGTGAATAACTAATGCTCGTCATTGTGCCGTGAAGGATACAAGTTAAATGATCTTTGTGATTTGCATTCTTCATATAGTAGCACTATCGTCAAAGAATTTTTTTTGACTTGCTTTATATTTTTAAGGTTTCAATGGTATAGCATGTCCCTCAGGTTATCTATTCTATGCATTATGCATCATGGGTTGAATTGCATCCATTGGGGCTCATTTTAGCTATGACACACCTTATTCACTATGATTCGTATTTCATAAAACATATGACATTATTGCCTTCAACTATATGGAAATACCAGCTACAGTGTAATTAAGACAACATAAGCATGGTGGGTGATAACTTACCCATTGAATATGGAGTTGTGATTTCTATGGAGTGCATTATTGTTTGTTTCAGTTATCAAAGGAATGAAATCAAAATTCATAATCTTATCATGTTGAATTCCCATGTTGACTTTTTCCTTCATATATAATGTATGCATAGTAAATACAGAGGGGTTTATTTGGAGTGCAGTAATTTGTTTTATTAATTTGGACCCAAAAGTCCACATTGTTTGATCAAATAACTTCCTTGAAAATATTGCGAAGAACAATACCAAGGTGATCAACTTTCAAAACAAAAAACAAAAACATGAGCACAATTTCTAGAAGAGAAAATATTTTAAATTAATATCTCTGCACTCAAACAAATTCAGTAATGAGTAGTGTACTTCTTGACTCGAATATACAAGAGAAACACAATCACGTAGCAGAGTTCAAGGACGAACTCGGTTCTACTCATGGTGCTCACGAGAAGGTTATTGGGTGTTATAAATGGTAGGCCATACCATGCAGAAAGCATGCAATTCAAAAGTGTAGAAACATAAGGAACTCCAGAGAAGTTTCCATTGATTTCGTCTTTATAATTTTCTTGAACATAATCCTGCAACATCAATTTAGAGATAGTTAATGAAAATATCAACATCAGTAAGCTTTATCATTAAAATTAGGTTGTATGATTTAGAGAAAAGTCACAAGGAATCTAGGAAGAGTATGTGAGGAGTAACATTTCCTGTCATGAGAGAACATGTTCTGCATTAAGTAACCTACAAAAAAAACTCCATGTGACCCCATATGTATATTAAACTAAGCATTTACAGAACAATTATACATACCTAAGATCCCGAAAATGAAATATACAATAAACATTTTCTTAGCTTTTAGTGAGATTGGCCTGGTCCCAGTTGAATGAATGCAAACACGTTAGCATGTACGGGTTTACCATTATGAACATAGGTGATGCCCTATAACAGTTCATGGGTTTCTTCCTTATATTGGAAAGCGTGTCTAGATGAATCAAAACTTGGAATCGAGGGTTCATGAACCCAAAAAAAAATCAGAAGTAAGCCAAATGAGAAGAAGCACCAAAGCCGTATGACAGAGATCATGACGGTAGTGAGCACAAGTTCATCAAATGTGATTATCATGTATGACATCATAGCCCATGTCAAACAAATTCAGACCAATCCCGCCATGTGGGTTGCCTTGCAAATTTTTCATGGTTATTAGTTCGTACTCTCAGAAATAAGGAATGGTGGTGTTAACCTTTACATTAGAATCAATAAACATCATGAAGAGTCATGTATTGGCAATGTTCCACCAATATTTCTAGCTTGGACTTCATGTTCTGAGTGGAAGCAGGGAAGTCAGCACCCCTGTGCTACCGAAGTTCGGCGTTCCTAAGGGAATCTGGGAATAAGGGCACATGAAAGACTAAATCTATGTTAGGAGTGTTTTCGTAGGGACTTGATCAGGATAGACGAGTGTGTCTAATAAACTTGCAAGGTAAAAATATCATGGGTATGGGCATGGGAAGCATGATCACATACAATTGTGTCGTCATAGTGGTGGACACAGCTGCCAACATCCAACGGGAACAGTCAACTGTCCAATGCGGTGACAGGGAAACTGCACTTCCCAATCTAACCATCTCCTGATCTGAGTGAGAGAGAATAATGCATTCTTCAATTGTCTTCAAATTGAATTAATGATTGTCATGCATCTCAGGGGTGTTGTCAAAAAACTTCGCGCCTTGTAGTCGCTGAGGCACATTCGACAATGGAAGCTTTAGGAGGCGGTTCCTTTTATTGGTAGATTTAAAGCTAAATAAGCACCTTCCCAACTGGGTTGATGGATAAGATCCCATTTTGCGTTGATGTTTCCCTTTCGGTCCCCAGTACTACCTTTCTGTTTCCCTTATCCACTAATCTGGAGGTGTTTAAAAGCATTAAGTGTGGATGACAATTATCCTCTCTTGGTATCAGGGAGAATAGAGAGAGTATCCACCTTATCTGAGAAAAAGAGACTTATTTGGACATGCATGCCTGAGTATTGAATTGTTGTCTCTCACTGCTCAAATAAGGATAAAGAGTGTCTTCAATAACTTAAAGTGTTCAAATTGCATTCCATCCTGAAAAGAATAACCTTATTCATCTTGATTAATCATAGTACTTGTAAAGGTCTTTTGCAATTATGAGTTGCTTTCTTGTTTGGAAAATTAAGAAGAAGGCTAGGTGTTCTCCTCACGAAATACAACTATCCCTTAGGTAGGCAAGCGAGCGAAGTTATTAGACTTATAGCAAGCAAATGGTAACTTGTTGCAAGTGGTTATTCTCGTGTATTTTCACGTAATTTGGATAATTCTTATCCTTACTTGCATGTGGAAAAGTCACAATAGGAAATTATCACTAATCTTATCTTCTCCTTGTGTGGAGGCTACATAGTGTCTACTCCATTAGTAGTTCTTCAATATAAATACTCCTCCTACCCATAGGTTTGTATCAAATTTCATCCTCTTCTGTGCTAAAACCATATTGGAGGTCTTTTGCTTTAGACTTCCTTCGAATTATTCAATAGAGGGAGATATCACAACGTGTTGTAGTCGTTTAGTAAGGGAGGGTGAGAAACATCCCTGAGGCCATCGTCGTAGAAATTTCTAGCTCGAAAGAGCTGACACATGCGTTGTAGAATATCTGGCGCCCTAACAAGCAGTGTTAAGAGATGTGTGGAGCCTCACCATTCAAAGGAGGCTTGGTGGAGTAGATGTCTATGGTAACAATGATGCTCTCAGGAAATAATTGAGTCATTGGGCATGTTCCCTTGTATGCGCAAATATCTCCTGATTACAGGGATCCAAGAGATTTGAGGGTTTCCTACTTAATTGAGTTCAATTTCTGAGTGGTTAAGAGAGCAAGGTTAAGATCATCTACACATAATTGTGTGTGGGTTCGAACCACACTCGAAAGTTTTTGAAGGGAGAATAGTTTAGGAAAATCGATGATTTGACTCTTCTTACGAATTTCGGTGATGTTTGGATCTAGTACGTAATTTTTTTTTTCCATGCCACAAGAATATGAATATTTGTTGTTGATTTCCTTAGCCTTTGAAGATTGTATGGTTATCTTCCTCATTTTTCATATGACGAGTGTTGTGATAATGACCAAATGCATTCATGTACTTACATGCAAGTATGACATTGTATTCTTACCATGAGTTGCAATTGTGTGCTTCATGCAGTGATGGCACAACATTTCATTATTTATCCTCGTTTAAAAATTGATGTAAGACACATCACACATGATAGTTAAAAATTAATGACACATGATAATCTAAAAATTGATGCACGCCACATTAAACATGATAGACCAAATGTTAGTAGAGCTTGATGAATGAGAAAGGTTGGATTTAATACTTGCACTTTAGATTGAAATTCTCAAGTCTAAGATATAGTATCATTGCGGGGATGAGAAACCGTTATATTGGAACAAAATATTATGCAATATTGTAAATGGAACAAAATATTATGCAATATTGTAAAGGGTGGATGATGGGTTTTTGTGGTAGGGTCAACATGTTTTATAAATATGAATGTAGATAAGGAAAATTGAATCTCGTGTTTCATCGCATGCCAATAGGTCTCTTCTTCCATACTTTCATAATATTAATTGCTGATATTAAAATTAAAAGTATGAGTTGTACAATTTCTATGTATAGTTTATGCAAGGACATAGCTTAATAGAATTAAGTTTATACTTATAAGGATCTTAGGAAAGGATGAATTTGAAGGGAAGAAATGTTGACCTCTTAGGAGGTAACCAGTAAACAAAAATAGATAAAGTGTCAAGTGTCTTTCATTCCATAGATCATGGCCAACATGAGGAAGAAAATAAAAAATAAACGTATACAAATGGAAATTATATAAATCATCAGGAAAGAATTTCATGACATAATATCAACATTAACAGAAGTTGATGGTTAATTAAGTGGATGCCATCCTAGAACAAATTCTGAAGGTTTTATTTAATGATATATCTTCATGAAATTTTCTCATGGAATATCATTAAGACAAGTCTCTATAAATGATATGAGACTACATATTTCTAAACTTTTCTTTCAAGTTAATATTTGTGTGCCTCTACATGTAATGATAGAGTTCATTTTTGGATTTGGGTTGCCACTAGTTGAATCGTTTAAATTCACCCTTAAGGGGAAAACGCTTCAAATATACACTACGGGAAACCTTACTAGGTCAATATTCAGATATTCAATAGCAACATGCATATTTAATTGGACATGCATAATTTGGAACCTACATGTTCCTTTTGAGTAAATAAACATCTCAATAATTATAACTAAGAGGTGTAAGAGGTATCTAGATCAAGATAGGGTCAGAGTTGTGAAGTGTATGCACACATGTAATACAACTTAGTGTATGCATGATAATGTATGACTTAATAAGAAGGTCAAGGGACTAGCACCCAATAGTACATCTGGTATAAGTACATAGTAGGAGTGTAAAAGCAGCTCCTAGTGCTTCTCAATTAATAGTAGTCAAATAATATTAAATACAGCTTTAAGGACACATTCACAAGTGTCAATTATTATAACTCAAACTCTAATGTGAAAAAA
This sequence comes from Pinus taeda, assembly GCA_000404065.3. NCBI lineage: Eukaryota > Viridiplantae > Streptophyta > Pinopsida > Pinales > Pinaceae > Pinus > Pinus taeda. The sequence goes on from APFE031188601.1 coordinate 77,301, forward strand.
TTTGTAACCTCAAACTTCACCACCTTAATGTACATATCCATCCAGATATAAATGGGGTTCAGTTAATATCTCACAAATAAGAACCTTTTAAAAAGACGCTTCCAGTAGAATGATTGAAGATCTTTGAAATGTGCTTCTTATGGAAAGTGATAAGCTAAAAATCATGAGTGTATTTCTACTTTATATGAATAAAGTATAATTGCAGGCTAGATATGTTGGTTCTTCATGCATTAGAGCAATTCAGATATGCCTAATGACTAATAGGAATTGTACACTAGATTGGAACATGACTTGTCTGAATTAATAAACCAATATTTGGTAAACCAAAGGGTTTCACATTAATAAATTGTGTGATAATCAAAGGATCTTAGGCTAGTAGTAAAATAATGCATGCATAAAGTAAAATGGAACATATAAATGTTCTAGACGAGGAAGGAAGAGGATAACAAATCATGCAATAACTTGTTGCTAAATTAAGAAGATGATGGATAAGTGGCACCAGTAACTAGGATTGTGTAAAGATATTGGGTATCTACCAACATATTCAAATAAATGGACAATTGTATAATACGAAATTCATATTTTGTACCACTATTCCCTATCAAACAATATTGAATAAGGCTGCCTATTAGATTTAATTAATAGTGATGTCTGGTTCTGAATAGGACAACATAACAAGTATTGCATAAATGATGCACGATGAATTTGAAAATTGATAAATGAGTTATATTCTCTTGTTCTCTACAGGTGATTTAATGCTTAGGGTGAGGTGTAAACATGTAAATGACCTAGGTTCACACCTTGGTACCCATAGTCCCTAAAAACTTGGAGGGCGTGGAGTTGAGAATATGGTAACCTTCATTTATAACTCATGTATGGGAAATGCATGTATTTGCATAATGATTGTTCAATTTGTTTTAGACATACCTCAAATTATTCATCGCCAACAAGGTGTTGGAAGAAGTGTAAAAAGATAAATAGTAAATCATATGACATGATTAGTTTAAGTGTGGATTACTTTTGAGTACAAAACGATTTTTCTTGCCTAAATACAAAGTTAAGGTTGTTATTAGACTTCAAATATAACATTGAAGTCCATACCAAACTAACTATCATAGTCAAGAGCCTGCTTTAGGATTAAGCAGAGGTCATATTCCATTGTTGTTAAAACCTTGTCTAAGTGACAGATTTAATCCCGAAACTTAAAGTTATGGGTATGATAAAGTTGTAGTATGTGTGATTACCTCTATGGTACTATTTTTCTAAAATTGTAATGCAACCACAAGACACATGAAAATGATTTTCTCAATAAAATCACTTAAATACTTTGACATAAAATTATTCACTCATTGCAAAAGTTGAACAAGTCCATGAAACTCCTTATTCTCCAATCAATAAACTAAGCATGATTTGATTGAACTTGCCTAAAGGTAATATGAATAAATGAAGGAATTTTTGGCATAATACTAACATGGTTGAAAACATGTGGATGAAGTATATGTCATGTAGGTTATGCTGTGGGCATTGATATTGGGTACACATGTAGAGTCGGTATTGTGTACAAACGGCACATATGGTATTCGTATGGATGCATGAAGTGCATGATGATATATGAAATGTATAGTGGTATGTGTGTGTTGGTTTATGGGGGCCTGAACCAGGTTCAGAGTTATTTAGCCAAACAAATCCCTACACTACTAGTCCTTTTGGCATCAGCCCACAGAGTGCAGACTAAAGCCTTATCTGAAGCAGTATGGGGGGATGCTGGAACGAAGTTTTCACACCCTTGAGAAGTCTGTGATGTCGATTTATTCCAACTAGACATGCCTTCATGCAGGTCATTTCGTGCACTATTCCAACCTTCAGTACCCTCGTGAAGTGGTGTCTTTCACATAGCCCTAACCAGGGGATGAAATGCTTTCATGCTACTAGGGCATTGTTATGAAACCAGCTCATAAAAAGATAGAAAAGATAGATCAACGTCTTATAAATAAGCCTCTTCGAGGGGGCAACCTTCTTTGCATTACATAAATGAACAATTCTCAGATGATTTAAATGAAAAAACCTCCTTTATATATATAGGAGTCTACAGGGTCACAATATAGCTAAGCCGACCTAACAATAATAATATAAAGGCATAAAAATAACAATAGAGGGATTTTATGGGGCACAATAATATGCATCTCCTCATATGCATCTCCTGCTTTGATTATTCCTAAAAAAAGATGACTCCAAAGGGAACAACTTGGAGTAGATGCTAGAAAACGTTCTCTCACATTTAAAGTTTTCATTTTGCTAAAACTTATTTTGATGGGTCCAAAAATCTCTTCAGGGGTACTCAACATGATTTCTTATTACTTAGATTTTCCATTTGATTAAGTTTTTTTAGTGACATATTACCATTCCTTTAAAAGTTCCAACATTAAAAAATGATGTCCCCTACCTTGAATCGAGGCTTTATTCACTAAGATATTTTCGAAACAAATAATGGCATACCCATTCTACAGATACTCATAATGACAAAGGAAACATCTAATAATTTATTTGATGTTTCTAAAATGTGTATATACTTTTCCCTTGAAAAAGGAAGGAAATATCTAAATAATGTTTTGTTTTTTTCCATGAAAAACTATTTGTAATCAATTTAGTAAGAAGGTACTTAGATCCCTACCCTTCTCTTGTGGCTGATCTGGTTTGCCCAATTTTTTTTGTGTGGGTTGAAGGATCCCACAACATTACTTCCTTTTGATTTGTTTCATGAGATTTTCCTATTGGTATTCCCTCCTCTTAGGTTTTCTCAACCAGGACATCATAGTGGTTATTTGATTCCTTTTCTTCCCCAAAAGGCTTCGACTGTTGTTTCCTTCATTTTTTACCCTGTGCTCCCACTTTTTTGAAACCCTCAGGGTCTTTGTGTAAGTGAGCTATTCGTTGTTCTGTCCTAACATTGAGCATGAATTCTCTGAAGATATGTCCATGTTCATGGAACCTTTTACAATGAAAAGGTATTTGCTCATAGTTAATAGTCTCTAACTTGACTTCATCCTAGAATTCTATGGTTACTGCATCTAAAAGAGCACTTGATACATCCATTTTTACATAAATATGGTCATACACAATGTAGTTACCTAGCTAGATCATCGCATATAGCTTCAAAAATCATCCTACTGAGTGCCTAATAGCTTCCAGTGTTGTTGGAAACCAATATTTGAGAGGAAGAGAGTATAACCTTATCCATACAAGAACATAGGTAAATTTTTCCTTCTCTAGTGTGAAATTTTGCTTCCAAGGTCAAATATACAACCCTGTTGAGGAAAGATAGTATGATCCTCCCATAAAGTCCCTCTCTATGTCTTTTAAGTTATAAAATACCACAGTAAAGAATCCTTTGGAACCTAGATGCAAGTCTACTTCCCCTTTTGATTTCCAAATGTATTGGATTTAGGTTCTTAACACTTCTTCATTGGGCCAAATCCCCATAAATTTACAGATCAATGCATATGTTTTCATATGGTCTTAGGGAGCTTAGGTCTATGGATGTGTAATCACAACCCTATGATTCTTATTGGTCTTAGGCTTATAGGATCCATTTGGGATCCACATTATAGGATGCTTACCATTCTCTAAATACCCTCTCTCAAACACTTTTGAATTTGTTCCATGTCAATCCATGTCATTTTTTGACTCTGTTTGGTTGGCACCCTGCACAATATTCCTGATATTGTTAGAATGGTTCTGAAATCCACCTTCGATTCCCTTTCCTCTATTAACCAAGACGTTATGATATGAGGTAGCACTATTCCTTCCCATTATTGCTACCATGTAGACTCATAACTTTGTAGAATAGAGTTTTAGAACCTTCTTCAGCTTCACTTGCAGTGACATCATCATGGAATTCTAGGGTTACTGCATCTGAAAGAGCACTTGGGACATCCATTTCAACACAAATTTGGGCACACTCAATGTATTCACCCTAGTAGTTTTCCTTAGATAGCTTTAGAAATCCTCCCAGTGAGTTCTCAATAGCTTCTATTATTGTTGGAAGCTAGTAGTTCATAGGAAAATAATATAACCTTATCCAAAGAAGGAACAAATGTAAAGGTTTCCTTCTTTGGTGTGAAAATTTCCTTTGAGGGTCGCATATATGGCCCTGCCGAGGAAAGGAATTAAGACCCTCTCTCAAATACCCTGCCTATGTCTTCCAATTTAGTAAATATAGTTGTAAAGAATCCTTTGGAAACCATATGGAGGTCTACTTCCCCTTTGGTTTTCCAAATGTATTGGATCCAAGTTCTTAACAATTTTTCATTGGGCTAGATGCCCATCAATTTACAGATCAATGTGTATGTTTTCATATGGTCTTAGAGAGCTTGGGTCAATGGATTTGTAATCACAACCCTAGCATTCTTATTGGTCTTTGTCTTATAGGCTCCATTTGGGCCCAACATTACAAAACGCATACCTTTCTCTGAATGCCCTTCTTCAGATGCTTTGGAATTCATGCCATGTGAATTTGCATCCTTCATTCACTCTATATGGTTTTCCACTTCTGTAATATCCCTGGTCTTGTCAGAATAGGCCTCAAACCCACCTTGGATTTCTTTTACTCTGACAAACAAGATGTTATCATAGGAGGGAGGATTTTGCCTCCCTGTATTGCTTGCATGCAAACTCAGAACTTTGCAAAATTGAGTTTTCTTGCCTTCTTCAACTTCACTTGGAGTGATTTAATTACATTTCCCTTATTGTTGTAGTGTTATAATTCAATCTCTTCTTTATTTCATTATGTTTATCAAATTTTTTTTCCATTCCTTATTTATCAATAATATGATGGTTTTTCACAAACATTATTTAATCATTTTATTTATCCTAGATAAAAAGTAGATTATTCACTCAATAAATTAGATGTTTGAAAAAATATCACATAATTAAAACTCCACACAATTTAAAATTTATAAAATAAATAATTTCTTTAAATTTATTAGAGAATGATATGAAAAAAATTAATTTTAATTATAGTCACCACTACTGTGTTTGCACATTTACACTTCTACTCCTACATGTTAAAGAGTTGAGGAAAACATCCCATGAGGTATATTTATTTCCATCTTGTTCCTATTAATTTTTATGCAAATACTTACTTAAATTATGGTGGGAAGTAATTGATAGTATACATGTTATTTATGTTAAGATGAGCTATTTTCATGGATTTAACAATGAAAATTTATTGCACACATATTCAAAAATCATGACATAAATATTGAAACTACATCTTTCTCAATATCAAATTAATAATTTATATTATCTAATCAATAATATATTAGATGTTCAATAGACATGTAGTATTTAAAACAAATAATAATAATAATAAATATTACTATCTACGATTCGTGGATTTCTTATTTCATTAAAGATTTTTCCAGACTCAAAATGAGGGGGTGATTTTTAATTCCTCTAATATTTAATATGGTGAATTATATATTATATTATATATAGATATAATAATATATATAATATATATATAATATAAGTTTGATTAATAGATAATATTTTTAAAATTATTAATACAAAAATAATTGAACAGGTGTTTAATAAAGAGTTATATCCTATGGATTATGTTTTATGAGGGGTAATGTATTAACATTTTGTTATGGAGAATGAGAATCATAAATAAAATATTTAATTTCAACTATGTATACATTATATAAAAAAATGTGAGAATAAAAAATTTAGTGTTTTTTTTTTTAAATGGTATTGATCTTTTTAACTCGAGATATACCAAGAGCCAAGAATAATCAAATCTGTATATATATAAACATTTTCTCAAAAATTTCAATGAAAAAAGATGAAACCTTAAGAAAATTGATTCATCTCAATGATTACTCAAATCTGTATATATGTAAACATTTTCTCAAAATTTTCAATGAAAAAAAACTGAAACCTTAAGAAAATTGATTCATCTCAATGATTACTAAATAAAGAAAAAAAACGCCTTACAATATATGTTATTACATTAAAATAAATTTAAATTCTAATAAATTTTTTTATATCTTTGATGGCCTAATTAATAAATGTATTTTATAACTTTATATATTTATATATATATATATATAAACCATTACTATAATCATCATTATTATAATAAACATATATTCATATTATTCTTGATTTATTAAGTGCTGAAGAATCAAATTTATGTATGCATAATTTTTTATTAAATTTTGCATTCACAGAAAAAAACATCACTATTTAAAATTTTGATTTTTCTAAAGTTATAAATATACCATTAAAATAAATATATATTAATTGAGAAAACAACAATTAAAAAAAATTGAAAACTAACTATCAAACCAAAATATATATAAATTTAAACTATCATTTAACAAAAATATATTATCAGTTATATGAAACCATGGTGCTACACCAACGGGTTATATTAAAAATAAAATTTATCTCATTCTTGATCTTTCTTTCTTTGCCCCATGCCTCATCTTATCACCTCGCTACTCGAGAGGCAACTGAGATAGAATGCCAACTTGCACAATGGCTGATATTGGGTCGTATTAAACCTTCATCCTCCCCTAATGCGTTTCTTGTTTTTATTATTCCCAAAAAGGATAATCCCAAAGGGCATCAGTGATAAATTACCATGCCCTTAATGAAGCCAGCAGTAAAAAATGATATCGTTTACCTAGAATCCAGAATTTGTTAATAAAGATAATGGATAGACACGAAATTCATATTAGTTATGGGGAAACTCATAATGGGAAGAAAACATTTAATAATTTAGTTGATATTTTTAAAATATATATTTTTCCTGATCCAAATTAGTTGGAAAAAATGAAAATATATATATATATATATATATATATATATATATATATATATATATATAATAATGTTTTGTAATCCATCTAAAATTATTTGTAATCAATTTAATAAAAAATTACTTTACTTATAAAAAAATAACTTCTCTTTCAGTAAAATGGTGATATTCTTTCCATGGTCTTGCTGTTTATCTCCTTGTTGTTTCATTATGTCTGATATAATTATTAATTTTCAAATCTTAGTAAATCATAAACAAGACTTCCCAATTCCGGTTGGTGTGCATATTAGACATGAAACTGAAAATGATTATTAAAATTTTTCAATAACGGGTACGATAATGTAATCCCTCATCTTCTTCCTTAAATTGTTAACTTATGTATATATAATATTTAGATTTGTGAATTATTTTGTTTTGGACTTAAGTGAATTATATTTATAATGTTTATATTTATATTATATTTATATTATATTTGTGAATTAATAAGTTTGGATTTTAACTAAAAAATATTAAACACAAGAAAAGAAAAGTTAATAAAATTAAATTAAATATATACATTAATTAATAAAAGTATTACCATAATTAAAAAAAACATAATTGAAAAAACATATAACTTTTAAAACAAACACTAAATTGGTATATAACTTACTTTGTTTATTGAATAAAACCTACGTTTAAACAATAATTAAGTAAATTCAACATCATAAAAACATCACAATAAGAACCTAAACTTGCGACTTTCTTTTCCCGGGTCTTTATGTGGGAAATGTGGTTACAGGGAGGGTTAGAAAAAGGATCATGCAGACTTAAAGAACCATGCTGAATCTAAATATGCAGTTAAAAAACCATTTTAACTGCAACAAATCAAGATTTAACCTCAATTTCTTCTGCCCTATTCCGTGACTAAACTCTCAAAAAAATAACACTATATTTCTTCTGCCAGATTCCGTAACTAAAATCTCTAAAAAAAGATTATAAACAACTCCTTTCATGGTTTCCATTCATTTTGCCTACCCTGTACCCCACCATCTCACGGCACCGGAGTGGTCCCTTAAATCATAACTGTTGAGCCACAAACCTTGTTACCGTTTACCAACAGTTTTCAGATGTGAATTAGTATAAAAGGATTAAAATAAAGAAACGATTCCATATATTTGTGCGTTGGGAGAATTTCAGGAGATGGCGAGGCGACGGCATTGGCGATTTTATCGGGAAGAGAGTCGGAGGATTGACGTTCTCCTGCAAGCAGCGAGGATTTGGCAAGCCCTCCCACAGGAATTGCTTCTTACGATTTTATCCATGTTGCCCGTGCGCGATCTTGCCAGAATGAGGACTCTTTCGCGAGAATGGAATGAATTGATAGCTTCCCTGGATGCCCTGCAAAGAATTGATTTAAATTTGAAAGTGCAATCCTTCCCGGGACTTTTGCTTCAGTTGGACTGGGACACACTTTATCTTACGGGAACTTGGGTTATAGAATATTTAGGAGGCGATAGTTCAGGCATGAACATTTACAAAGCTCCTTGGACCGGTGATGACGTCATTGTGGGTGCCTGCCGAAATATCTACTTTTCTCACAGAAGAGGAAATATATTGGATGTTTGCATAGGCAATTTAGCTACACGGTCTCGTAGACCCCTGCCTTCTCCTCAGCTTCTCCGATGGGACTTCACTGCCATGGATTTTGATGCTACCATGAGGCGCTATACTGTTGTGCTCGGGCAAAACACTATTCAATGGGGACAAGAAGCTCACAATATGTTGGTGATGGAGATGTATGAATCAGAATCCAATGAATGGACTGTGTTTTTCATGACAGTCCCGCTGCTCATTTGGCCTAGTGGAAAGGGTATCTTCTCTAGAGGAAAAATTTACTGGTTGCGCGCCGCTGACGTGATAGCATTCACTATTGCAGAGAGGCGTTGGGCACAAATTGGATTTCCTCCGGTTTGTTCATGTATCCTTGAACCAAAACGGCTCGAATTAGGTGGAAGTGATGGGCGAGTGTTTTTAATAGTTTATAGTCATTATTGTCTCTGTAGTTGCATGTGGAGTTTAAAGGAAGGGCCTGGCGCTCCGGAATGGTGTGAACCGAATGAGATCTGGACGCCAGATACCCCTAACGAATTTATTTTGGGAGCAAATAGCAGTGGATGGATGATGATATTCAACTGGGAAATGAAAACAACAATCTGCAATCCAAAGCAAAAATTATTGAGGCGCGACATAATGCCCTTTCTCCGAAGCATGCCATTTCCCTCTCGATTTTTTGTGTCAGATTTCGAATCCAACAATGTTTATTGGCCTTAGGCAGCGATCTTGGAATTGGATAATTCAATTGATAATGACTCAGAGAGGCACTCAACCTCAGTTAGTTACGTTGCCTATAAATTTGGCTGGCTTTGATAATATTCTATTAAGCTGTTTATAAATTTGGCTGCTTCTCATCATTTTGTATTGAGGTTATTAAATGCCAGGATGCCAGTGGAGTTTTCTCCAATTTCTCTTTTTATAAAGTTGGCTGGTTTCCATCGTGTCTTATATAGGCTCTTCAATGCCAGTATTCCAGGGGAGCTTCTCCTATTTTTCTTTAATTTCAAAAATGTGTAGCTGTTGCAAATAATTTTTAATATCATAATTTTTGTTTTTGATACTGAATTAATTATGTAATCTAGTTCTCTTTTATATATATATTTTTTTTTCAAATTAATTTGCTTAAAAATGTAGATTTTGGTTAATATTTGAATGGGAGCTGGTAAAATTTTCTATAAATCTTGAAAATCTATTTTAATATATTAAAAAAATGCAATTCATAAAACAATAAATTATAATTAGAGAAAATTAAATCACCCCACTCAAAAGGGATAAATCAAAATATAAAATAATAAAATAACTCTTTTTCAATCATCGATCAATTTTCTAACGATTAGGATGTAAAATTGTTTTCCTGAGCTGAGATGAAATGGAATAAAATTGTAGTTGCGCTGAAAAAATCTTTCCAACACACAACAAGAAACTCAGCTGTCTTTTTTTAGAACAAAGGAATGGTCTAAAAACCTAGTTTACATATCATAAGGGTTTTAGGGTTTTCGTTGCTATTGTTCA